>JAJOZX010000842.1:0-17500 GCA_023014485.1 Bathynomus jamesi
CACCATACAAAGAAATTAGCATTATACGGAAAGAACAGAACGAGAAATAGAATACACATTAATAAGCTATAGTGACGGATCTTAACCCAGATGTTGAGTAGTATTCCGTTACTGCACTCAACTTGGATTTAAAATAAATTTATACAAAATATCTAGCTCAGCAATATTATTAGACTTACGCACGTATTGTTAACATGACTACATCATTGAATTTTAATGGGTTTAACTAATAATGATAATTTCGGTAAGAAGATTTACACACGCACCTTGAACACTTTTTACGCCTCTTCACACTGCGTTTTTGTCTCCTATGCGTTACGTCGCGGTGTTGTCACACTCTTCTGAACTAACGTCTTCAAAACAACCCCCCTTGTCATCGTTGCAGAAAGAACTGCAAATAAAAGCAGACGAATGATATTCATGTTTATCTTGATAACCATTTATATATACATGCATCGTATAACATTCGATCTTTTAAAATATCAGTTACGTGAGATGTAGCCTACCTTTCTCCTACGTCACGATTTTCAGCCATGATGTCCTCCTTTACGAGCGGCTAGTGCAGTCTGTATCCTTGAAGCGCTCCTGATGAACTGAGGTATATTCCTTTCACCAACCAAACACACTTTGTCTGTAGCCATCTTCTGTACAGATTTATGATGATAAAAATGAGTAGCCCAGCCACGCCTACCGTTTATCGCGAAAAATAACTTAACATCAGTATGGTAATAAGCTGTATCAATCTCTCGTCATTAAAAAGACCTCGCATAATGTTATAAGATATATGAACATAGTGAATGAAGAGAGTGTAGTAGGATTATGAAATGTGTTATATTTTGCTTTATAACAAATCAATGGTATAAAAACTTGATTATTCCCCGTTTATAAATAACACAAATGCTCTACAAACTTTTATTAATTTTAGCCGCGATTATCATGACCTTATTCAGGATTTTGATCCCATTTTACATTCTTTCTCGAGAAATTTGAAAGACATCCTTATTTTGTTTTCGAGGAATGAAATATTTTACATCAATTCGTGGGAAATGAATATTATCGCGTTATAAATATGGTTTACAAATGTTTATTCGATTACGAAATTGTTTGAGGGTATCGCAGGTGTCTTAATTTAACACTATACTGTATACTCATCGCTTCAATTTCAGAACGATGGAGAACTACGCATCTGAATGCTGTTTGATGTTCACCGAATCACAAGCCAAGCGTGTCAAGAATCTGGTTAAAAATCTTTACACGTATTTCTGTTCATTTGCACAAGAAATGAAGGTTATATTTGAACAGAGCACACCAAAATACACTAGAAAAATGTATTTTTGAATTCAACTTCAGGCCATGTCATTTGCGACATAATGACCAAGGTTTTGAATAATTCACCATAAATTTCGCTACGCTTTATATTCTCATTGACAACTCAAATTGACTCACTTTTAGTTAATTATTGAATCATAAATATGCGTGTTTTTTCATCACTGTGACACTACAAGGAATTGATGTATACTAAATAATCATTAGCAACTGCCTAATTATGCTATGCATAATATTTCATTTTAGGACTGAGTGAATTGCCCCCGGTGATCAGCCGTTAAATATGGTGTGATTTTAATAAAACTTCTTTGCACACGATTTATATTAATAGACGGGGAAGTGATCTATCCAAAATTTTGTATATTAGGGCCTGAAACCGTCATGCAAGGCTCGGTTCAAATTTTGGGGGTCGAAAAATTAATTGCGCAGGCTGTTAACCTTATTGCTTGGAGGAAATTAAATGACGGAAAGTCCCCAAATTTGACTAACTTAACTAATCAATAGTTATGCACTCCATCAGCTCGTGTTTTTCGGGAATAATAATAATAATAAATAGATTAAGAATTTCACCTGCTGTAGCAATACTTTTCTAATTGTCTTTAATGAAAACATAGAGAGTGGTGAATATGTACGAAATGCTTTGGTATTCGATAGAGAGATCAGTTTTCTTTTTTCTCTACGTTTTCTCATACTGTAGAATATATATACAGGGTGGGCCGTAAGTTTCCATACATGGGAAAAATTAAACGTTTGTTTTTATGTTTCAGATACCCTAAGAATATGCGTTTGACGTAAGATCTTGTTTACTGATGAAGCAAATTTTTACGTCAATGGAGGTTAATCGGCAAAACATACGTTATTGGAGTAATGCTAACCCTAACTGGCTGAGTCCGACGAAGATGCAAGGTGCCGGTAAAGTGATGGTGTGGGCCGGGATATGGGGTGACAGAATTATTGGACCAATTTTTGTCAGTGGAAATCTTAATGCCGAAAGGTATCTTAACATGTTGCAAGAAGAGATTTTCCCATCCCTGCTAAACGAGGAAGGTAACTTCCCAGTTTACTTCCAGCAAGATGGAGCTCCACCTCATTATGGTCTTCACGTGCGTCGGTATTTGGATCAGCAGTTTCCGGATGCTTGGATTGGTCGGCGTGGTCCTGTGGAGTGGCCTCCCAGATCCCCAGATCTCACCCCCCTTGATTTCTATCTTTGGGGGCACTTGAAGGCCATGGTGTATCAGGAAAAGATACGAGACATAAATCATCTAAAGGAACGTATCACCAACGCCATTACAAGCATAACGTCAACTGTGCTAATGCGTGTTCATCAACAGTGGGGAACACGTATTGAAATGTGTTTTCAAAACAATGGCAACCATGTAGAGCATATTATATAAATAAAAATGGTTGTCCATAAAAAAATGTTTATTTTTCCTATGTATGGAAACTTACGGCCCACCCTGTATATATATATATATATATATATATACACAGAGTGTCCCAAAAGAAGTTTACACATCATATTAACATATATATCAATAAGCAAAATAGGCGGATAGTAAATAGATAGCAAATAGGCTTTTTTAATGTTTAAATGTCCGAAATATCAGCCAGCAGCGTCAATACCTTCATGGTTGTGCTGCTTACTTTAATGTTTTAAATGTTCAAAATGTCCGCCACTAGCATCAATACATTCTTGACAGCGGCGCGCAACAGATCGGCATACTGTTCGGATTGTTCGGAGTGGAATATTGGCACAGGCTATTTCAATTTCGTGTCTCAAGGCCTGTAGTGTCCTTGGTGTTTCAGCATACACAGTGTTCTTCAGAGTGCTCCACAAGTAAAAGTCTAAGGGTGTTAAGTCAGGAGATCGTGGTGGATACTCTGTACATCCCCTACGTCCTATCTATCTTCTAGGAAAACAAACATTGAGAAAATTTCTAACGTCATTGTAGTAATGTGGTGGCGCGCCATCCTGTTGAAAGTAACACTCTTCTTCCAAAAAAAGAGCTCTGATTGAAGGTACAATGTTGTCTTGCAGCATTGATAAGTAAGCAGCACCTGTGACAGTGTCGTCAAAGAAAAATGTCCCTATCAGTCCTCTGGAAGACAGACCACACCACACTGACACTCCTGGTTGATTAAGTGCCCGTTCTTTTGTTACGTTTGGATTTTCGGTGGTCCAGTACACACAGTTGTGTCGATTGATAGTACCATTAAGTTTAAAAGTGGCTTCATCGGACCAAACAATGAAATTAGGAAAAGATTGTTTTTCATCACACATGTGCAAAAACCACTCGCAAAATTCTTTTCGACGATCTGGATCGTCCTCATTCATTGCATGGAGCAGTCTAGGTATGTACGGTTTCCACTTTTCACGTCGCAAAATGCGATGAACGCTGGATTTAGAAACACCAGTCTCACGAGAACATTGCCTTATAGACTTATTTGGAGAGTTTGTGAAGGCCTGTAACACGGTCTCAACACTTTCATTGTCAGTTGAAGTGCGACGTCTTCCAGATCGGCCTTCGTTGACGTTTTGCACTGTTCCGTCAGTCTCAAACTTATCACGTAATCTTGTAATTGTTACCCGTGATGGTGGTAATGTTCGAAACTCATTTCTCCAAAGTCTCTGTACCTCAGCCACATTCTCCGTCTTCCAGTAGTGCTTCAGAATCCACTTACGTTGCTCAAACGATAACTGCAATGCCGCCATTTCCTGTAACAAGGGATACTACTGTTATTTAAGTACAATACACCATTACTAGACTACTATACTACTATTACTAAGTACTATAAATATACTAATACATCAGCGCATATTACTATCATCTAAAGTGTGCATGTTGATATATATATATATATATATATATATATATATATATATGTTAATATGATGTGTAAACATTTTATTGGGACACCCGGTATATGTATTTCTCCTGTATGCTTTTTCCTGCTGTAGAAAATATATATTTCCAAACCCCGCTACAACAGTATCCATCGTGAGGCTAAAAAGAATCTGACCAGACAATGCAGCCTGTTGAGGACGTTCATGTGAGGGCAGCATGGGCACACCCCGGTCACGAGGTTGTAGATAATTTGGACACACCATGTAGGCTACATCGTGAGTTGATGCATGCACCTCCAGCAATGATCATACAATCTCTATTTCGACATCAATTATTTACTAGTAGACAAACATCATCCTTAAAACGTGCACATAATTTTTTTTAATAAGGTCTTTGTAGAAGCTAAAGTTCAGTATATAAATTCAAATAATCTGCTCGTGAAAAACATTATTATACCGAATGAGTGTAGAATATTAACCTTGTCTATCTCATTCCCCATAGGAAACGGAAATTGGATGAAAGTGATGCAGACAACCTGGACGACTTTTCAGTCACCCCACCCCCAAAAAAGAGAAAAAACTTGGCCGAATGTAGGTTGCTACATAACTAGTAATTAGCACCCCTCCACACACACACGGGGTTGGATCCCGAAACACTGTGATTTCACCGGTCATGTGCCTCACAGTATTGTCTCTAAAGCATTATTAACACCGCTGTTATCTGTATAATAAAAAAAATTATTCGTTATCAGGGGTCTCAGAAGAAGAAAATGCTACAGGACAGGTTTCACAGAAGACGAAGATGACTGCTGAAAATTATCGCGATGTATCACCAGGAACTCATTCAACAATTGTGTTTGATGATGATGTATTTGTTTAAAAATGTACATCTTTTAGGTGTTCGAAAAAATATATTACATGTTTGATTTCCCCATTCGTGTGTATATTTTTAAAATGTACAGAATATCGTACTTTGAATAAATCCATTGTAGTGAAAAGTATATTAATACGATTAACTTTTATTTTGGTTTAAACTAAAATGTAAGAGTCGTATTGGAAAGTCTTTGGACCTTTTCCAGTTTGTGTACCGTTTTTCATATAATTTATTTTTGATTGGTCATACAACCGCCGTCGATTATAACAACTTTTTAAGAGAGGTAAGTTCTTGATAACCTAACCTAACCTAACCTTCTGTTTTACTCTATGCTGTGCCTAACAGAAGCAAAGAAACACTAGAAAGTTGCATAAAAGCCAACATTGTAGAAAACGGTACATAAACTGGAAAACGTCCAAGTCTTTTTATGGACAAGTACCCTAATTTGATACGGTGATACATAAGAACAGCTTCTTGGTTATATTGTAAAAAGAAAATTTCTTAACCTGGATTTTTAATGAAAATTTAGTAGGCTTACAGACCTGAAAAAGAGAAAATTATAGTATGCGCCTTTCCTCCGCCATCAGAATAGGTCTGGAAATCTTATAAACGATGTGCTTTCGTTACACTGTAAGCTTGAGAGGGAATATTGTACAGTACCTCATTTCACGAAGGTCAGTCCGGAGGCCTTCATTAGTCAATAAAAGCATTATTTCAATTATATAAGTATGTGCTATTTAGTTCGACAATAATTCTTTTCGTATTTACCTCAAAAGATTAAACTCTCGATTGGAATAATGAGGTATCATCGTACTTATAAAGTCTGCACCTCCTCGTAGGCGCGTTTACCGACAATATAGGGTGTCCATAAATGATTACCCTGATTAAAGCATGCAATAACTTTTAAATAAACACTCGTATTCAAACACAGTTTTAATCATAAGTAGATAAACATACAAAGTTTTGATACATAGTTAATGAACTTAATAAGCTTCCATATGTGCACCCCTAGTAGCACGTAAAATGTCTAAACGGTATTCACACTCACGCCACACATTTTCCAACATTTGTGGGTTAACTGTTGCAATTGCATCCGTAATGCGTTCTCGCAATGTCCTGATATCTGGAACAACTGTTGCATAAACCAAATCTTTAACATGACCCCAGAGAAAGAAATCCAGCGGGGCAATGTCTGGTGATCTTGGGGGCCATGGGATTGGCCTGTCCCTGCCAATCCATCGATTTGGAAATGTTGCGTCGAGAGTTTCACGAACAACATGTCAATGTCAATAGCGAATTGTTCACGTTTTGGACAGTCATCAGGCTTCAGTTCTTGAACAAGTTGTACCTTGTAGGCGTGTAACTTCAAACATTTGTGTAACACCTTATGCACCGTAGACTTCGGTATCTTTAGTTGGCATGAAGCTTGTCTCACCTATTTCCTTGGTGACCGTGTGAAAGCAGTTTGAATGTTTTCCACCGTCCCATCGGAAACTGATGGTCTACCACTGCTCTTTCCCTTTTCCACGTTTCCAGTTTCCAAGAATTTTTCATCCACGACTTAATTTCACATCAGGTAGATTCTTTCCATACTTTGTTCTGAACCTTCGCTGAACACTGACAGGAGATTTTGTTTCTGCAAGCCACACAACACATTGTGCCTTCTCTGTCACAGACGCCATCTTAACTGAACAGCTACTACAGCGCTCCAAGCGGCGAATGCGGTAGACGAAACACACCACCACAGAAACTCTATGCATGTACGAGATCAACTGTAAAAAGAAAACGGATGTACGATTCGTCATTAAAACATGAGAGAATACTGTTTTCAGGGTAAACATTTATGGACACCCTGTACATGCCGAAGAAGTTTAGAGCTAAAAATGATGAAAAGTCTATAAAAGACAAAGCAGTGAACGAGGTTATGAATGAAAAAAAAAATTGTACGAAATTAAGGGGCATAGTAGAGTGAATAGAATAAAAAAAAAATATATATACGTAGGAGTCGCTTTTATATGATGATTAAAACTTGCTATATATATACACATTAGGCCTATATTCATTTTGCATCGAAAATCATATACCCAATGAAAATTGTGAAACCCCGAAATTTGTACGCCATTTGTACGACGGAAATTTATACGCCAGCATTTATACGCCAGAACATTTATACGACTGGAAATTTATACGCCAAGCATTTGTACGACGGTAATTTATACGTTATACGCAAGAAATTCATGATCAGTTAATAAAATTGAATTTGAAACTAGGTAAGTTGAAATACAAATTATCACAAATTATGAAATTACATATTACAATAATTAAATGCATAATTGAAACTAGATTTCAGCTTACCAATTTAAGAGAAAATGTAACTAGCGATATACAGAACGAATGTCATTCAAAAAATCGGAGAACAAATCTTGCGAGTTTTTTATCATTAATCTCCAGACCTAACCTAACCTAACCTAACCTAACTTAACCACCTGTACCTATTCAATAACCATTTACCTACCTGTTAATCCTTTAATGCGCTGTGATACATGATAAAATTTGAAATTCTTCAAATTGAAATTATTTTCAAAATATTTAAATAATGTTTACTTTTATTTATTTTTTTTTTTTTTGCACTTGTGCTTATGTTTATATAAAAAAATGAAGTCACGGTTATTATCATGGGTAGATCGCATACTTAAGTCGAAAAAGTTCGGTAGAGCGCATACTTAAATTACCGTCGTACAAATGTCAGTCGTATAAATTTCCAGTTGTATAAATGTTCTGGCGTACAAATGCTGGCGCATAAATTATTTCCGTCGCACAAATGTTGACGTACAAATTTCCGCACACGGAAAATTGTACTGCTAGGTTTTCAATGTTTTTAAAATCAAACACGAGTGTGTATATATATATATATATATATATAATATATGATGAATAAAACCACGAAGGGAAAAGAAACACAAAGTGGTGCTCACTTTGTTTCTTTTCCCTTCGTGGTTTTATTCATCATAAATATTTTTCACGTGTCACTTTCGTGAAATAATTTTCATATATATATATATTATACGTTTATACAGTACACCTCGGTGGTGTAGTGTTTAGCAATGCTGAGAGAGGAGACCGGGATCGTGACCCTTTGCCTGCATCCATCACGTTAAACTATAGGCCTAAGGTGGAGCAACAAGCTTGATCTTCGTCAGAATGAACAATCCGGGCGGGAGGAAAACAAAGGTCATCTAAGGTACTAAAAATGTATCGACTTTTTAATATAAACTTTTTAATGTTCCGAGGTACCAAAAGTGTTATCTCATAAAACAAAATTACCAACTACATTTGTAAATTATCACATACTCGTCCTCACTTATGTCCAGTTGTCTACGCATACACCAGAAACTGGTAATGCATGAATTTCATAGTTACTTACCTACTTTAGGCTACTTTAGGTGAATTCGAACGACGGTTCAGGATCGACCTAGGGTCGACACCTCTGCAGCATCCTTCCTCATTTGCGGGATTTGGTGAAGGAGGGAATTGCTGTCTGATCTCCTCCTGCCCTCGTAGCCAGCCACGCATGGATGTTCAGGGACCTTCCACAGGAATCTGTTGAGTTGGTTCTTGAAGTTACTAGATAATATTCATTTAAATTAACTTAAATGAGGTATAACTATTTTTTATTTGAGGAAAACGGTAATTTACGCATAAAATTAATTTTCTGTAACGTTTTTAGGAGAAATGAAAGAATACAGTGTAGGAAGAGAAGGGTGAATAATAATGAATGGAGTTGTTTAACATCCTTCGAACATCTAAGGTCATATGAAGGAAGGGACCTACAGTTTTACGTGGGAACCACGGGTCGCTACATAATCTGGACACGGAGGACGATCTCCCGTCCAACTACTACCCAGACCCAATGTCGCTTAACTTCGCCGATCAACGGGAAACGGTGTTACGACATTGGTTACAACGTATCCCAAGAGAAGGGTGTAAAGGGTGAGAGAAGGGTGAAGGGGGAGAGAAGGGGAGAGAAGCTAATACCCATACATGTTTTTTCTTTTTAATTGAATACAAAAATAGAGAAACTAAACATTTTGGCGGTATCTGAAAGAGCTAAAACTACTAAAGCACAATGATGTAATGAAAGTGGCACATTTTATTTTTATTTACGATTGTAAGAACAAAATCATTAACTTAAAATGAGTAAATATGTATTTTGTAACTCACCAAGAAATCCACTCGTATCAGACCTGAACCTACCAATTTTCATTGGATTGAAACTATGGAATGATTTAAGTGCTGATATAAAAAATATTGTGAATGTAATTTCGTTTAAGACCAAGTTGAATTCCTGATTAATAACAGCATACTAATAAAATCTAGGATAATGTACACTACTACTATTACAAAACAGAAATGGGTTATAGATGGATGGTTTAAGAAAGAAACACACTTACCTGCAGATATAATCCCTTAATTTGACTTGAAAGCTAAAAAGAGATTGTGTTGTAACTACGGTTTTGTTTATTAATAAAATGCAGGCGATGAAAACTCTCGTATATCTTCTTTTTAGAATTTTTAAATTTGTCCTATATAAAGGGTGATCAAAAAGTAACGCAACCCATGGAGAAACGCACATAATTCGTTTTTTTCGCCTGATAATAGCCCTCGGCATTTAAAAAGGTATCCTTCGCTTCTTTTGAAAAGTTGAGCGCATTTTCCCTGAACATTAGTCGTCCCCATTGGACCATAGTCCATCGGCACACATGTCAGATGAATGTGGCTCTGGTTCGCTCCCTGTTTCTGTCGCATGGGTTGGGTTGGGTCAGCCGCTCACCCTATTACTGCTCGAGCTCAGTTGACCCTCTGGGCACACTCATCCCCATGAAATGGGTAAACGAATTCCACGTGTGCCTATTATTCATACTCTGAGTTGAGCTCCCGACTTCAGAGTCTTCAATTCGCTTGTAGGGAACCGGTGTTACCAGCTAAGCCGTCACGGACACTAGCGAGCAACACTTTCATCAACTCGTATCTAATCCTCTATTAACCTTAATGACATACCGAGGGATATGTTATCATGGTATTGTGTCCTGTGGCACGGAAACTCATATTTTTCCAGTAGATCGAAAAATTAATAGAGATAACTGACGTTAGTACATTAAGACTTTATATCTCCTGCGCTTATAATCTACAGATCTACAGAAGCTAAGGCTAACAAAGACCCTAAGATCCACTCTAAGGTTAGCCCGAGAGAAAGAAGAAAGTAAGGGGTTAAAAGAAGAGAATAAGGGGTTAAGTAACAAAACCTATTACTCGTGGGTTAAAATTCATTCAGAAAAAGAGAAAGAAAGACACCATCATCATCCGCCGGCCATTGTCGACAAGTCGGAAAAATAGTCGAAGAGAATACTTCCAGCTGTTGCAGACCGGTCCTCCACTCCATAGGGAGGTAGAGGATGCAGCACACTCTGCCGGAAAGGGGTGAAAGATGAAAAGAACTAAAATAAGGACGCATTACAAACCATGCAATACATTCTTAACTCAAAGCACAACACATTCTTAACTCAAAGCATCACATACCTCCAGCAGTTGCAGACCGGTCCTCCACTCCATAGGGAGGTAGAGGATGCAGCCCACTCTGCCGGAAAGGGGTGGAAGATGAAAAGAAGTAAAACAAGAATGCATTACAAACCATGAAACATATTCGTAACTCAAACACTATCATACCATGCAAACTACAGACATGCAATGAAGAGTTACAGACATGCAAATAAGTAGAGAGAGAAAAAAAGAGTAACAAAATGTGGGTTAGTTTACGCTACGAGCTACATCTAATTTCGTGTTAGTCTAATTTTTTTTTGCTGGCATATCACACGCTGGCATGTCACAAGCTGGCACTAGTCGTCAAAAGACTCATCCCCGATCACCACCCCCAGAGCTCCAGTTACTAATTGTTTTATTATTATATTAAACAACGTTAATATTTTTAAAATGCCCATCTAAATGGTTCTTAAACACATTAACGCTGGTAGAGTTCACAACTGACGCGAGAAGATTATTCCATTTATCAATTACCTTAAACGTAAAGAAGTATTTAGCGATATTATTAATGAAACGTCTGCCACGCAACTTAAATCCGTTATTACGAGTATTGCTATTATCGAAAGTGAAGAGTTTATCAAAATTTACGTTATCGATTTTATTGATGATTTTCAAAACTTCACGAAGCTCCCCCCTTAATCTCCTTGTTTTGAGTGAATGCAAGTCTAACTCTTTAATCCTATCTTCATAAGGCTTGTTCCGCAATGACGGAATTAGTTTCGTGGTGCGAAGCTGAACCCTTTCTAACCTATCAATATCCTCGCGCAAATACGGGCACCAAAACTGAACGGCATATTCTAAATGAGGCGTGACTAGGGACTTGTAAAGGGGCAATATAATATTCTTCGATTTAAAATCGAAATTACGAGCTATGAAGCCTAACATCCTATTAGCTTTTGCGCAAGACTCCAGGCACTGGTTCCTAACTTTTAAATCCTTAGATACGCGTACGCCTAAATCTATTCCCTCGTCAACGCTCGTTAACTCTCTAAAATCCATCGTGTACGTGTAATTATTGTTACGAGAACCTATATGCAAAACTTTACATTTGTCTACGTTAAATTGCTTTTGCAACTTAACCGTCCACTCCATAATCCTATTTACATCGTCTTGGAGCTTCTTTCTATCGTCCTCGTTAACAACCTTACCGCCTATTTTAGTATCGTCCGCGAATTTTGACACGTTACTAGTCAATTCTACATCTATGTCGTTAATGTAAATTACGAATAGCAATGGGCCTAACACTGAACCCTGTGAGACACCCCTACCTACATCCAACCACCCCGATTCACTACCATTAACAACGACCCTCTTTCTCCTAGCACGAAGCCATTCCTCTAACCAGTTAGCTACCTGACCGCGTATACCGTGCGCTTTAACCTTCGCAATTAATCTTGTTCATAATGATATGATTTTTATCTTTGTTGTGTATTTATTTATTTTTAAATATATATATATATATATATATAATATATATATATATATATATATTATATATATAGTGCGTTCGAAAAGTCTCTCCGCAGTCAACGTGCTTGTCAAAAGTGTTTGACAACAAGTGTAGACGAGTTGCTCTGTGCCTGCAAAATGGTGGAAAACACTTTCAACCCTTGCTGTAAAATCAAAAGGTTATGTAATAAAATCACTAAATCATGGTTGAACGAAAACATTGTAGTTTTTCAATTTCCTGTGCGTTTAACATATCACTGCGGATATTTATGTGTATATACCGCGTGTCCGAGAATTATCTGTACAATTTTTGGCTGTTATTAAAAGTCAACCATGAAGTGTAGAAATTCCAGTGTTGTCCCATTTTACAGAGAATCTCATTAAGTGTTTTCTAATACCACGTTTTGACAAGTTTTTTAGAAATGTACGCGGGTGACAGACATTGATGATTTAAAAGCAAGAATCACAGCTGCTATTGAGCGAATTGATGTGGATATGCTGCAGCGTACATGGCAACATTTGGAGTATCGACTGGATGTTTTGCGAATCACTAATGGTGCACATATCAAATGTTTGTAACAACGTTACTTTAATAAAAGAAACTTTTGAAAATACAGATTCTAAATAATCTTGTTTAAGAATTTTACGTGTGTTATCAAGAATTTTATTAAAAGATGAAATTGTACAGATAATGTTCGGACACACTGGAATTTCTAAAAACTTGTCAAAACTTGGTATCAGAAAAAACTTAATGAGATTCTCTGTAAAATGGGACAACACTGGAATTTCTACACTTCATGGTTGACTTTTAATAACAGCCAAAAATTGTACAGATAATTCTCGGACACTCTGTATATATAATATTATATATATATATATATATATATATATATATAATATATTAATATATTGGGAATTGTGATTAGCTGGTGACGCCTCTGTAATTTCATCAAAACATGTTTATGCATTTAGAATTTAATAAATGCTCGTTCTATATACATAATACTATATTATTTTCACGTGTAATATCAAAGGACACTGCATCATCGAGTCTTCACAGATAGATTTGAGGTGTTCAGCAAAATCTGATCTGTTAATCCCTGTATGGGAACCCCAATCTTCTACGTTTAGATGTGTTTGTGACAATACGCTGAATGAGGAGTCAATTCCTCAAAGCCGAAGAGAGATTTGAGGTGTTTAGCAGCGACTGATCTGTTAATTCCTCTATGGGAGACCCCAGTCTTCTACGTTTAGATGTGTTTGTGACAATACGCTGAATTAGGAATCAGTTCCTCAAAGCCGTGTTTTGTTTAAATCAATAATGTTCCTAAAGAAAATTTACTTTATCCGTAAATAGTGCTTCTCGTACTTTAGAGAATTAGGTGATGTAACAAATCCGTGGAATCATAGTAACGAATCCGTTTTCCTCTATCTACACCATACATTCCGACATTAAAGGGTAATTATATACAAGTCGGAGAAAGATTTAGTAATAATAATAACAATAACAATTAGTAAAAATGATGTTAATAGAGATTGATGCTTAAGAAATAAATTTATTTAAAAATTATATTTTGAGCTTTGTGAAAAAATGTTTTTAGTGTTGGCGGATAAGAACGAAGATGCCCTTCATGAAGAAGAGAATTAGTGGAGCCTAAAAGCCGTGATGGACCACAATATGAGGTTATCTACGATCTGATTTATTACTTCCAGAAAATAGGCACTTCGGTTCAACACTTCAAAATGTTCTTGAATACGTACGATCATCGTGGTGTCTATTTACTTTTGTCAACCCTCTGTAGGCTTTGGCATTATAATAACCGCTAATAACAACACATAAATAATGATAGTATATAGTCAATGATAGTGTATGACGTCTTATATGATCATATCTCATCAACAGACAACGTTAGAAAGAGAAAATTAGAAAAGAATTAAAAATTAGAAAGAGCCGTTTTGAGCAGAAAACTGAGATTTGTTTATAAAAAACCTCTGAACAGGTAGCAAGAACAACGTGAAAAAAGTGTTAGCAGCTGACGAGGAAGCTTCTAAACAGTGGCTGCATCCTCCAGCGACACGTCAACACGAAAAGGCGACGTCAAACCAAAACATGAACGCGCTGATGGCCAAACTTCCTCAAATCTCCGTGCAGCGGGCTGTCTACGGTTGGCCAGACTGGCAGTTGACGGCCTGCTGCGTGGCACGGTCAGAGTGCCGATCGGCTCCCGGGGCCGGACATATTCTCAGCGTGCTATTTTTTCAATTACAGGGAGCAATTGCGTGCTCCCCGAACTACTCTTACTCTCTGGCGACATTAAGACTAATCCAGGCCCCACTACAACTTACACATGTCACAATACACAAAGACATAGACACAATAGCACCATGAGACACAAACAGAAGTATAATATTAACATATTACAGTACAACGTAGATGGCCTCACAAACAAAATCATGCAGCTTAGGGAATTCGTACACAAACAAAACATTCACATAGCACTTATACAAGAAACAAAACTAAAACGCACACACAAAACACCCACCATCCCTGACTTCACGGCGATCCGTCAAGATCGTACTGGGGGTAATGGGGGTGGACTCATCACTTACATACGTAAAAGCATTAGCTACACTGATGCTACCCAAAACATTACAAACACAATCCAAGCAGATAACACGATAGAAATACAGGCAGTTAACATTAAAACACGCGCAAAACACAACACCACACTAATCAACATTTACATCCCACCAGATAGTTCACCTCAGGTGCCAGCCAATTACAAACCACAGTTACACAATCTTGCCTCTCTCACTAATGTCATCTTAGGAGGAGACTTCAACGCCAAAGACACTAGTTGGTACCTGCACAACCAAAACAACACCAGAGGCGCCAACATAGCCACAGAACTAAACAGCCTCTTCATTCTTAACAATACAGAAGAACATACACACATACCACATCAAGCAGGATACTCAAACTCCTCCCCAGACATAACGTTCTGTTCCCCCTCACTAGCAACACATACACAATGGAGAACAGAAAAACAACTGTCATCAGGCCACCTGCCCATCATCATTACAACACATTCTACACTCTGCCCCAACAGCCTTAGGCACACTTACAGAAATTACAAGAAAGCTGATTGGGAACAGTTCAAAATACAGACTGAGGAACAATTCACCACATTAAAAAGCACACCCATCATAAACATCAATACAACACTCAAGACATTTAATCAGATTATCAATAATGCAAACAAATACATACCCAAGGGCAACATTAGGAAATACAACCCAAATTACACTAGAGAAATAGCCCACCTCATAAGGCAACGTAACATCCTCAAATATAACACACAAACACCACACACAGAAGCCATAAAACAGCAGATACAACAGCTCAACACAGAAATAAACAACAAACTCAAAGAAAAACAAACAGAAACATTCAGGGAATTCATAACAACACTAAACCACTCCACAGATACATCCAGGCTATACAAGACTATAACAGCATTACCCACTCTAACAGCGGCATTCACACCTCACACGCGGCTATCTGTCGCAGCCAAAATAATATCCCAACATACACATAACAAGCTAACATTCTAGTTAATCACTACGCAAAGATAAGTCACTTAAACAGAGACAACAACCAGAAACACGCAGACAGACAAACAGCCAGACACAAGAAAACCTACAGACTCGACACGACCATTACACCCTTCAATACAGACCAGACCACCAAGATCATCAAAAACATTAAGAATTCGAAGGCTACTGGACCAGACTACATATCTAACATACACCTTAAACACTTGGGCCCACAAGGAATACTAGCTCTCACAAATATCAGCACATATTCATACCAACACTATTATTCCTGACATATGGAAACAAGGTAAAATTATTACACTACTCAAACCAAACAAAAATCCAACAGAACCAGCTTCCTATAGACCCATTACTTTACTATGCCCACCTTCCAAAGTAACAGAAAGACTAATCTTACAAATCACCAACCCACACATTCCACTATCGCCTACTCAACATGGATTCAGACCTCACCACTCAACCACGACATTACTCATTAACCTCACGCAGCACATCATGGATGGCATCAACTCCAGACGACCAGCTCAACATACACTATTAGCAACAATAGACATTAGTAAAGCATTTGATGCTATCCCACGCTTCCCTCTCATAAACAAAATACTCAACACAAACATGCACAATAACACCAAAAGGTAGCTGAGCAACTATCTCTCAGGAAGATACTCATATGTCACATTTAATGGCAAGTCATCCAAAAACAAACTTTTTCCGAACGGGGTCCCTCAAGGCTCTGTTCTCTCACCAACACTCTTCAACTTATACATGCATGACATTGCAACACCCATAGATAACAAGCTTACCTTATCATCATATGCAGATGATATCACTCTAACATCCACCCACAACAACATCGACACCGCTACAAATAACCTACAAACATACATAAACAGTATACAAGACTGGCTCACACACAATAGACTCAAAGTAGCGCCCACAAAATCAACCATCACCTTGCTTACAAGCAACACAAAAGAACACCAGGTAATTCCACAGCTTACACTAAACAACATCAACATTCCACACACTCACAGAACCAAAATACTTGGTGTCACATACAACACATCATTATCTTTTGCAAACCACATTCAGGACATTAAAAACAAATGTACGTCAAAACTTAACACGCTTAGGGTACTAACAGGCACAAACTTTGGACACCAGCAGGAAACAACATCACTCATATACAAACAATATATTCGCTCAGTTATGGACTATGCTAGCCCATGCTGGGCACCCATTATCTCAAACACACACATAAACACCTTACAAACAATACAAAACAACGCACTTCGTATCATTACAGGATGCACTCAAACAACACCAATAGAACACCTGCACACAGAAACAAAAATATTAAAAGTTAGGGAACATTTAGACATGAGGGGAACACAATTCATGGCAGCAGCGACAACTAACCCACAACACCCTTGCCACTACATGTACAATCATGCACCAACACCTCACACCATTAAGGTAACACCAGAGAGACATTATAACCAAATACTCCATTCCATACCACGCCCCACAGACATCACACAGTACAGAAAACACATACACACACACCTAACCAACAAAGCACTGACACGACTCGGTCCGAATGCGGTCCTAGGTGCGAAGCCGCCACCCATTAACAGGTCAGAGATCAGCCTGAGCAGATCGGATCGAGTTAACTTAGCACGATTCCGATGTGGACATCACCCCAACTTACGGACATATAAACACAGACTAGACAACTCCATAGACGACACCTGCCACCTGTGCCAGGACACACCACAACAATTGAA
>JAJOZX010000842.1:20000-105000 GCA_023014485.1 Bathynomus jamesi
CTATTTTTATTTCTATTTGTCCCATGGTGGTTAGGACTTCGTCATTTACCGCCTTACGGCTATGACTCATAATTTCGACTTGGGATCGAAATTCAACAGTGTCAATTGACTATTTCCGTGTTAGACAGACATCGGTCCCTTCGTTCAAAAATTCAAGGGACATCATGGGACCGTTTTCATTCATTATTTGTTGCTCTGCAATCTCCCTCACGCAACTTTCGTTTATTTTTATCCTGGTCGATTCCCAGGGGCAATCATTCGAGGGACCTACTTCATTTATGTCTCTTTCGCTGAATTCCGTCATTTCCTGTATAGCCAATTCATCTGCGTCCATTATCACGATATTTTCCTCGCTCGTTTTTAATTCATTTTCGCAATTTACATTTTTGTTCGTCGGATTCAAACTACTTCCGTCCCCACAATATAGACGCGAATCACTCTTCGTCATGTTATGTCTCATACTTACGTCACATGAACACACGTCATCTTCTCCGTTTACCCATTGTGCTTCCTTTGGGGAATCAATTTCCCTTCGGTTTTTCGTGTTCTCATCTATCACACTATCATTCATCGAGCTCTCAGATTTTAATTCTTGCATTCCTTCCATTTCTTTCTCGCTTAATTCGAACATTTCATACATTTTTCTCGTACAATCCGTTATTGTTTTCACCGCGTCTGTGTCCTCCGACTGAAGCTTTTTCTCCGAGTCAAGGTCACTTTTCCTTTCCTCGCACTCGTTTTGAGGTCTGCCTAATGCATACTCCGCTCTCAAGGTCAAATCATTCTGCAGACACACTCCGTCTTCTCGTACCATATATGCACTTTCAATATCGCTCGTTTCATAAACATTTAGACACTCCTCTTTCGTATCATTATTGAAGCTGCGTCTTTCATTCCTTTCATACATTTCATTCATCTCTTTCGCTTCCTTATTTGTGAGATTTTTTCTGTCTCTTTCATCCCATTCGTTCACGTTCACTTTCTCACCTTTATCTCTTCTGTCCCAGTCCCTGCCTTTGTCTTCTTTTCTCCTTACCAATATCGACTTCAATTTAAGTTCTTTTGTCTTGTGTGTTGCCTTTTCCTTTTCGGTTGAGGGGTCATTTCTTCGGGGCCACGGAAAATTATCTCGCCCTTTTTCCCATTTTTTTTCTGGCGTCTTCCGCGGTTAGATTCTCTTTCCCTATCGTATCTCCGATAGGGTGACGGACTTCGGTCCGTTCTTCTGTCGGGATACCTGCCTCCATTCCTGTTGGAGGAGGGGGTAACCTCCGTTTCTCTTGTAAGGGGAGTAGTCTCTGTCGTAAGGGGAGTAGTCTCTGTCGTAAGGGGAATAGTCCCTTCTTCTTCGTTCATAGGGTGACGGTGAACGGTACCGATTCTCGTACCGATTCTCATATCTGTAGTCGTATCTGGGGTTACCCTCATAACTGTAGTTATATCTGGGGTTACCCTCATACCTGTTGTCGTATCTTGGGTTACTATAATTATCTCTGTTTCTCTCATACGGCGAGAAGTTCCGTCTTCTCGAATATTCGGAAGGGGAAGAGTACCTACTTCCTCTTCTTTCGTAATCTTCATACCGTCGGCCTCCTCTTGGGGTCCATTCCCTCCGATGATTTCTTTCATTCTCTCGCCTATAGCTATCATCTCTTTCATACACCCTTTCACTCTCCCGGGTCTTATTTGTTTCTAACTTCAGTGCTTTCATACCCTCGATGAAGGGGCATAGAATAGCTTTGTGGCCCCTCTCTCCACACGTATAACATTGAAGGTTGTTAAACCAGGCATAGTTGGACGAGGATTTGGGGGCATTACCGGTGTTATCTGGGACCATATTTACGTGGTGATCAGGGAAACCTACGTTTGGGGGAAAAAGGGGGGGATACATTTGATAAAAGGGTGAAGCATAGGGATGGGGGGTTTGGACAGGGGGTGGTTGTCTGTAAGGTGTCGGAATTGATGTTGGGTGTTGGTAGGTTTTTGGCTGGCATTTGGTATTGGTAAGAGGTCGGAACTGGCATGGACCCCGCAGGAGCACCTCTTAAGGCGTCCTGAGTATTATCGGCTGTAATGCCCAAATGGGGTGCTACCGGCTCCGTGACGATGCGTTCGTCGCACCGGATTCGCTTTATTTTCTTATTTATTGGTTCAGTCATATCTTCATATTTTTTCCACAATTTCCCTCGGAATGGCATTCAGAATAACTTTATTAAGGATAAAATCAACGTCTATCCTCGCCCCGTCTTCTCCAGCGTCTTCCTTCAGAGACTCGGCTTCTTGTTGTATTCTGTACGTAAAGGACCCAAATGATTCGTCTTCCATTCTCCCCCCTCTCTCTAGGCACATCAGTCTATTCAAAATCTCGTCTTTTCTGTTCATGCCATATAAGTCGGCACCCGCCTCTAAGAACTGTTTCCACGTTCTCGCTTTCTTTTGGAAACCCACGAAAATCCATCTCGCGGGTAGAACAGAGCATCTTATTGCTACCTCGATCCGCATCCTATCACTTTTTGGCTCTCCTGCCGATATTAATCTAGAAATCTCGGCGGCGAAGTCGGGAAATGACACATATCTCCTACCACCACCGTGTGCGGTCGAAATTAAGTACTCCGCATACGATCCACAGAACATTGGGCAGATTTCTGCAGCTATCTTGAGTTTTTCTCCTCCTCAACGGAAAAAGGATCGTCACTACCACTTAAAACATTACGCAACGAAAACACGTTCGACCTATTTTGCAAGGATCGCTCATTTAAAAGGTCACGATACCCTCTTTCGGGCGCGGTATTATGGTGGGCTCTCCTGGGTAAAGTGGGGGGAGGAGAAGGTGGGGGAGAAGGCGTTTCGGCCCGAGTCCCGGCTCCTTCTCGACTGAGGGGCATGTTCTCTAATGATATTGGCCAAAACTCGACCGAATTTGAATCTCTAAAATTTGTTACAAATGGGTTTGGATCCGGATTTTTCTCAAACTCGAGTCTAGGGGAACCGATTGAAAGGAAAGGTGCTCTATTTATATCAAAATTTGGGGGAAGGAAATAAAGGTTTGATGGGGTTAATTTAGGGGAACTGCTGTCCGGAGGCTCTCCAGTCGTCCTCTAAAACCTCTCGCAACACAAGATGGGGCGCTTACCTCTCTTTCCGCGTTGGTGGGAAAGTTTACTCCTCCTGCGGCTTGGTGTCCAGTAGCAAGTTGTGATGTCGACTCGGCCTGACACCAGTTGTAATATAAAAAAAAATCGAAATGTTTTGATCCTCTTCTCTGACACCAGTTTGTAATAAAGAATAAAAATGTCCGTTGTCAGGGGAGACGGATCCTTATTACAAATTGTTTCTTCTCGAAGGTCACTATAAATGCTCGATGAGTAAACTGAAGTTATAATAGATCTTTCTTTAAGTTAGTGACCCTCTGCGTGAATGCTTTATCTTCCGCTTACTTCTGTACCCCCGATTTTAGTGTGTATTTGATAATGAAATAGTTGGTTTGAATAGCTTTTAATCAATAAATTTAAGTCACATTTGGTTACAAGTTCAGTCTCGAATTTGAAATATAGTACGGTCAAGTTCAGGTTTTTTCTTAAACTAGTGTTAACATTAATTAAATAATTTAAGTTCTATCGTTGCCCATCCACTACATCCCTCGCAGTAGTTTAGGTTAACGGCCCTCACTATTTTCTCATAAACTCAAAATCTCATATTCTCTCAAACTCAATATCTCGAAGTCAAATCTCGAATCTCACTCAATAACTCTCAAATTTAGTTTTTTACGAGCAAACCCCCTCAAAGGCCTACTCGGAGAATTACTAGAGCGCCACCCGGCCTTTTCACTCATTCCCGACGAAGCGCCAGATCTATTCTGACCGTCAGAATCCAAGGCGCGCACAGGCGAGCCCAATCAACGGAGACTGATTGGTGGGGGAAGAGCGCAACTTAGGGGTTTGCCTCCTGTTAATGCGCTTGTTCAAGCATTTAAGAACAAAGAAAAAGGAA
This sequence comes from Bathynomus jamesi, assembly GCA_023014485.1. Taxonomy (NCBI): domain Eukaryota; kingdom Metazoa; phylum Arthropoda; class Malacostraca; order Isopoda; family Cirolanidae; genus Bathynomus; species Bathynomus jamesi. The sequence continues at coordinate 23,991 of JAJOZX010000842.1, forward strand.
GGGGAGGGAGCGTCGCACGAGTCGATGAGGACACTCAAGGTTTATCTCAAGGGCTGTTTTAAATATTGAAGATAAAACATGGGGTATTATGGGGAATCAAGTGGCTTGTGTATAACATATATATATATATATATATACATATATATATATATATATATATACATATATATATATATATATATACATATATATATATATATATATATATACATATATATATATATGGAGATCTAATTGTAGTGAAATTATTTTCATAGGGACATGTAATTAATATCTGTCGGCCTTTCCATATATAAAAGAGCCATCATGGTGGTGGCGTTGCCGGCGCTTCTCTCCAAATATTTCCAACGATTGTACGAGTATATAAACGATAGAAATAACTGAGAGTTATTGATTTTTATTTATAAGGGATAACTGACAATTTCTAATATGGATCAGTTGAATTACTCTCTTAATACTGCCTTTAATAATATATATATATATATATATATATATATATATATACGGCCAGGAACGTAAACTTTTTGACCATTCCTAGCGCTGGTAACTGGTGGCACTACCAAACTGGCCTGAACTGATCCATTAATATATATATATATATATATATAATATATATATATATATACCGTTAATGAAATTGCTCTCTTAATATGGCTTTCGTTATCTCATGTGAACATACCCTCTCTGTAATATATATGTAAAGGTTAATTGAATTGAATTTTAGTTATATATAAGGAACAACTAAATATTTCTAATATGGTTCGTTTTGGAAATATATATTTACTCTCTTAATACTGCTTTTAATTATATATATATATATATATATATACGGCTTCTAAGTCAATTAAACTTCATTGGGTAACATATCTGGCAACCCCTCCATATATAAATAATTAAAATAAGTAAAACTCTCTGGCAACCCCTCCATATATAAATAAATAAAATAAATAGTTCTATCTAGCAACCCTCTCAAACCAAAAACCTGCCAACCATCTGATGCTGGGCCATTATGCGTCTGGCGGTCCAGGCGAAAGGATGCCCTCTCTCTCCTCTCTTAGGTTAAGGATACCCCTTTTGGGGGAGGCCCTCCTTTCTTCTCCCCCAAAGTTTTGGTTTACCTTGTTAGGTTAGAGTCATCCCTTGTGGGTAGGTCATCCTCCGTCTTTCCCCAAAGCTCCCCCTTCATGCAACTTGAGGTTTACCCCCTCCCCCTTGTTGCATAACCCTACCCACCTCTGCAACCATACCCCTACCACCCCTTTGCAACATTGATCAACATTGCCATTGCAATTGCACTCTCCCATTTTGCAGTTAAAAAACATCTGAACGCAGAGAATTTGAACATTTATTTTCTTCATTACAAATAAAAAATAATCTTCTATGGTAACGAACTTTTGTTCATTATATATATATATATATATATATATATATATAAAACGGGTGTGCCATAAAAAAGGGTACATTTTAAAAAGGCTATAAAATCAACATTTGTCATTTAATTTTAATAAAACTTCTACACAATAAAACATGTATTTATCTATATGCAAACAAATTTTCGGACTAAAATATCAAATAATTCAAATTCTATCAACATTTAACGAAAGATTATGATTTTTCTACTTAACATGCAAAATTATTAAACCTTTTTAATATTTTTTTATAAAAATAATTTTTAACATAAAATTTACCCGAAATTATTAAAAAAATTGTTCAAAATGCTTTCCTTCCATTTCAATAACTTTTTTTATTCTTGGCCGGAATTCATCTATGGCTCCATTTACTTGTTCCTGTGGAAGCTCTTCCCATTTTTGAATGATGATCTCGCGTAAATGACCGACATCTTTTATCCTAGTCCTGTAGACTCGCTCTGCTAAGTTCTCCCATATTCCGGCCAAGAATTAAAAAAGTTATTGAAATGGAAGGAAAGCATTTCGAACAATTTTTTTAATAATTTCAAGTAAATTTTACGTTAAAAATTATTTGTATAAAAAATATTAAAAAGGTTTAATAATTTTTGTATGTTAAGTAGAAAAATCATACTCTTTCGTTAAATGTTGATAGAATTTGAATTGTTTGATATTTTAGTCTGAAAACTTGTTTGCATGTAGATAAATACATATGTTTTATTGTGTAGAAGTTTTACTAAAATTAAATGATAAATAGCCTTTTTAAAATGAACCCTTTTTTTATGGCACACCCGTTTTATATATATATATATTATATATATATATATATATACATTCAACTGCAAAGAACACGCAGTATAAATAACGTAAAGAACGACGCTTGTATAGGAGATATTCCGCGCAAGACGAGAGAGAGAGAACGAAACAAATGAAAAAATGAGGTAACCACCTGGGAATCGAACCCGGGATCTTCCGATTGCCGGTCAGACGCGATACCATTACACCATGGACCTCACTCTTCCAAATGCCGTAATTCTTCTACATACTCGCAGAAACCAATGCCCCAAGGGGGCACCTCCCGCATGCCGTAACATTATATACATTCAACTGCAAAGAACACGCAGTATAAATAACGTAAAGAACGACGCTTGTATAGGAGATATGTTCCGCGCAAGACGAGAGAGAGAGAACGAAACAAATGAAAAAATGAGGCAACCACCTGGGAATCGAACCCGGGATCTTCCGATTGCCGGTCAGACGCGATACCATTACACCATGGACCTCACTCTTCCAAATGCCGTAATTCTTCTACATACTCGCAGAAACCAATGCCCCAAGGTGGCACCTCCCGCATGCCGTAACATTATATACATTCAACTGCAAAGAACACGCAGTATAAATAACGTAAAGAACGACGCTTGTATAGGAGATTTCCGCGCAAGACGAGAGAGAGAGAACGAAACAAATGAAAAAATGAGGTACCACCTGGGAATCGAACCCGGGATCTTCCGATTGCCGGTCAGACGCGATACCATTACACCATGGACCTCACTCTTCCAAATGCCGTAATTCTTCTACATACTCGCAGAAACCAATGCCCCAAGGGGGCACCTCCCGCATGCCGTAACATTATATACATTCAACTGCAAAGAACACGCAGTATAAATAACGTAAAGAACGACGCTTGTGTAGGAGATATTCCGCGCAAGACGAGAGAGAGAGCGTGTTCTTTGCAGTTGAATGTATATATGTTTACGGCATGCGGGAGGTGCCCCCTTGGGGCATTGGTTTCTGCGAGTATGTAGAAGAATTACGGCATTTGGAAGAGTGAGGTCCATGGTGTAATGGTATCGCGTCTGACCGGCAATCGGAAGATCTCGGGTTCGATTCCCAGGTGGTTACCTCATTTTTTCATTTGTTTCGTTCTCTCTCTCTCGTCTTGCGCGGAATATCTCCTATACAAGCGTCGTTCTTTACGTTATATATATATATATATATATTTAGAAAGAAAGAAAGGCTCCGGAACTCCGCTATAAATTTCTTGCAACCTTTGCCGTTTGTTACCCCATCCCAATCCAAGGAAAGCAACCTTCCGTTTTAATAAAAGGAAGGTGGAACGTTGTTCCGGCACGCTTCAGCAGAAAAAAAGCCATGTAATGTAATATATATATATAGATATATTTTTTTTTTAATCGTAAAACCGATACTATACGTTACATTCTTGTTTCTTAAAAATTTCTATAAAGTAAAAAAAGATGAAATAATTTGAAACATTATAAGAAGAAAATTTTTTAAATGAAAACCATGACAAGATTCAATATGTAAAACATCTGAATTTACTTTTTGTTTGTCGTCTTCAAGATATTTTAATTATGAACGAGTCTATTTTTTCTAAATATTATTTAATGAGTATAATTAGTGTTGTCTCAAAACTTTTTAAATTTAAGCTATTTTAACTATATATTATTCCTCTTGGTTAACGTTAAGGAAAGTATTTTAATTATTCATGAGGTAAAATCTAATTAATATGTAAGAAAATATGAAACGGATATAATATCTCATTGAAGAAATTCTGTAGGATTGGTGAAATTCTAAAATTAATTACACTTTAATTTATACGTCTGACTATTACACACTAGGTACTGTAAAAAATATTGTAAGTTAAATTAAAGAGGTAATTTCGCATCAATATGTTAGAGGTGCAACTGTAAAATGAAATTTATCGTTTTGTCTTCTTGAAATACATTCATGTTTGTCTTGTGAAATAACAAGCTGCAGCCAGCACGAGAATTAATTAAACTACCTATAAACGTGTTCCGTAGGTTTACAGACATGATATACTCGTGTGTGTGTATAATGATTTTTATGTTAATGCAAATAACGTTTATCTTTTATGAAACATTTACCTAGTTTTCTGTATTAATATTATTCAATAATAATCAGGCAAGAGGGGCAGAAACTTGCACAGTGCTCAGTCAAACGAATGCAACCCATTGCGCTAACTCCTGGATCATTATTAGTCACCACCACTGGGAATCGAACACCTGATCTTATTGTTTTCATTTCGGTAATAAGAAAACGTATTACACACTGACCACCAGCACCGACGGCTCAGTGGGTAACATCGTTTCCCTATAAAATGAAGAAACTGAGGTCCATTTCTGGATGCAGGTGGGGACCAAAGGAGCCATGGTCCCCCAAAGTTGCTAAAGATGGGGCTAAAACCACATTTTGCCCCCACCAAAGGTCACGCAAAATACTTTTTCTTACCCTTTCCTTTTTCTTCGTGTTACCTACAAAAGTGCTTTATACACAGGACGGTACGAAAGTAATGCCTCTTATTTTATTTCACTAATATAACTACAATTACAATGAAAATTTCAGGGAATATGCAGAAATACATAGCAAGTATAAAGTTATTTTTCCACACCGTCTCCGTCAACTGCAATGCACTTTTGCCGAAGTTGAACCAGGCACCGTATACCGGCGTTGTAAAACGAACCTTCTTCATTACGTCGTTGCTATCCTCAAAGTGTTGCTCACGTGTTGTCTTATGATGCTACTCCATAGACTGTCGCTTGGTTTCGAGTTCATAATGGTGAACCCATGTCTCGTCGCCTGTGATTATGAACAATAGAAATTCCTCACCTTCGGCTTCGTAGCCATACAGATGGACTTCCGATTGTGTTTGTGCTTTTCCGTAAAAAATCTTGGGACCCACCGCGCACAAATCTTGGAGTATCCGTGTTCCTGCATGATGCTTATGACGGTTGGTTTTCCAATACCCACTGCCTCACACAACTTACATGTGACGCGGCGATCCTGTTTAATGAGCGCATCAATCCGACTCTTGTTTTCTGGTGTCACTGCGGTTACTGGCCGACCACTTCGAGGCTTGTCGTCGATATCGATTTGCCCACTCTTGAAACGCTTTGTCCAATGTCTAACAGTTCTCACATCAACTGTAGAGTCGCCATACACATTCTTTAAACGTCTATGAATATCCAGTGGAGATACCTCTTTCGCAGTAAGAAATTCAATAACTGTTCTTTGCTTTATACGCACATTTACCGAGGCAGTCATTTTGAAAGCATGGTGTGTTGTAGTCATGTGACCGATCACAGCGCCGCTCAACTTAAAATGGGCGGGAGATACAAACCTTTCATTATGATCTCACTTAGCTTTCCTACGACGCTTTGGTTACGAACTGAAGTAAGGGGCATTACTTTCGTACCGCCCCTCGTATATCTACTGCATTTTTCTATTTACCTGCTACTACATTGGTCACTTACTTGTGTTTGCGGGAACATCTTTATGTCCCAATATTTTAGAATATTTCTTGTGAATCTAGCGATTTTTAGCTTTTTTAGGATGGATCTAGTGGCACTCGGTAATTTGAGTTGGTAATTCTGACCTGAAATAATGTTGATTATTTTCACTGGGTCCAGTCATATTCGTTCCTCGTCGGCTTTTCTTTGTCACGAGGCAAGTCCCCTTTGCCTTGTTTGTTTGTTTGTTTGTTGTAATACATCATGGCTTTCACTTTTATTCAGTGGCTATTCTTGCTATGGTCCGTAGGATAAGGAAGGAGACATTAGAGAATGGAAACAAGGGTAAGGAAGGGAGAGACTTTCAGTGATGGCGTAGGCTGCTGCCGACGAGGCGCAGTGCACAGTAACAATCAGCCCTGTGCTAAAATTGGGAAACGATAGGAAGGTAAATAAATGGAGTTTTTCTTATTTATAAACGATTTTTTTTTTTTACAAATTTTGCCAAGGCCCTCAACTTTGGGATATATACATGTATGCATTTTATCGCATTTCCTTGATGATAAAAGGTGTTTTGATGGTGGAGGAAGAGGAAACAGCTGAATGAATTTAAACATTGTTTTTGGAACACCATAATATACAAAAAACAAAAGCTATTCTACCAAGCCTAAGACACTTGAAGACCTAAAAACCAAAGCCTATGAGGTAATCAACAACATCCCAGCTAAGCTATTTCCCAAAATTATGTCAAACATTTGTGTAAGGTTGAATATCGTGTTAGAAAAAAATAGCGATTGCACTGAACATGAAGTTTAATTAAACTTAATAAACTATGCTTTACGTACCTATTGTGTTTGTCTGTTTCTAGATTTCTCTTTTTTAGCTTACAACATTTATTTAGAAATGGGAGCATGTTTTGGGAGACACCTGGTACATATACATATATTCAGGTTGCCCTAAGGTATACGGGTGAAAATTAGAATTGAGAAATTCAAGCGCTCACCCGCCAAATTTGTTCCGTTTGAGCTAAAAGGTTCGTGTGCAAAATTTGGTTTGATTTGGTTAATATTTAGAGGTCTACCACCAGGGTTGAAGTTTACTATATTGGGTTGGTGTCTATGTCCTTGTGTACTAAGACAATAAATAACCGACATGGCTTCCTACGATACTTAAAAACAGACAGACGGTGGTATCCAAGACCCCCTCCCAGCCAGTATTGGGTATTATGCGCTCGAAGACGGGGGTCTCATGGAGGCTAATCCACTCATTGTCGCTTGAGAAGAGCTGCCGGTGATCAGTCACCACCTGAAGGAGGAACTGCAGCAGTTCCTCGTTCTCTGTCAACACCTTGTTGTATGCATGAACAATGGCGACGCCGCATTCGGCAAGGTCTTCGACCAACCGGTGGACGCAAATGCTCTAAGACTTCCTCCTCGACACTGAGGGCCTCCACCATCATTCTCTTTTCTTCCACTGCTACCCTGCGATCAAACAGCGCCAACGTCACCAACTCTTCACAGAGGTACCAAAGGTGAATGGAGAGTTCTTCCTGGTGACGATCGAGATGTCGGGATGGGGGTACTTCAGGAGCTGCTTCAATAAGTTGAGATCATTGAGGGGAGAAGCAGCTGCCAAGGGAGCCTCGATCTAAGGTCGCAAGCATGTTGTGGTGGCGAAGATGCAGAAATCTCGGAGGCCAGTTTCTTCTAGCTTCGTGAGCTTGAACTGGCTCCGGAACATCCATACCTTCAAGGAGGAACTACGCCAAGGAAAATAAGCGATAATTCCAGAAGCTCCCGGTAGTCGTCCCTGGGCTGCGCTTTCTTGAGTTGATCTTCAGCAAATGCCAGGAGCTCATCGTTCACAGGCGAAAAGACATATTACATGACGTTATCACTTGTCCCTGACTGGAAGCTACTCTGGTCGATGAAGCCCCAATCCCATTTCTCCTTGAACCTTTTGAGCACGAGAACTTCATGTCCAGAAGAACTTCCAACAGGCTTCTCAAAAGTGCGGTGAGCACGAGCTCCAGGAGGTGGTGCCGGCAAGCCAAGGAGAGCAAGTCGTGCAACAACTTCTCCTCCAAGTGCACGCAATTTGGAAGGGTTCCTCCTACTACTCCCTGCAGCTTCCTCCTAATCAATTCTTTCTTCACCGCTCAAGGAGGACGAGGCCAGGACCGTGGTACTTCTTGTCGCCTTCAGAAAAGCGGCTGAAGCGAGGTGCCTCCTCTCCTTGGCCGCCACTCTCCCTGAGTCCTCTTTTCTTTGCTTGCGAGAGCATAGTCAGTAGATGCCTTGACTCCGCGACTCCCCTTCTCCCTCTGAGCAAGGAGGAAAGCGCGGTCTTCCGGGATAGTGATCATGTCTAGTGCATCGGCGTGGGCGATGTCGAAGAGATCTTCCAACCGGTCGACAAACTCCTGTTCCTTCTTCTTCAGTCCCTCTGTTTTCCTCTCCTTGTGCCTTTTCAGCGCCGTCCACTCCTCGAAAGTCTTCTCCGCCTTTCTGATTGAATGCTCGGGTGCCTTAGCGGGTAATCGAGCTCTCTCCCCAAAAGTGGGTCACCTCCAAGATCACCTCACTCGCAGCAGCTCGGATAGTTTCTTTTCTCGATAAGGTGAAGGTTGGGAAAAAGTTCGAGAACCTGCGTGTTCGACGGCAGCTTTCCTCCGTTAAACTCTTTGACCAAAGTTCCTAGCAAATACACTTCGGTTTTAGACCTGGTTTCCATCTGAAGAGACAAAAAAAAAAAAAATTACACGGTACTTAGAAGTTGAAATTGGGAAAGCTCACAAGTCTTTAGGAAAAGATGCAAATGGCGAATACAGGGGCTCCTATACGAACCTTTAATTATTAATTTAACATAATTAACTACCAAACGTTATAAATACTACTTACCTAAATAATTAGCAACAAATATAATTCAGTATTACAATAGTTACATTTGTATTTAATTAAAGGAATAACTATTTCATGATTATTATAATAACCCTACCAAATACAACATAACCCTACCCTTAAAAGTTTCCAACGATGTTATTCCGTTCAATTAATTAAATTTTCCTTCTTCACAATACATTAATATTTTGGTTATGATTATTATATTATTATATATATATATATATATATATATATATATATATATATATATATATATATATAATTGCTGAAAAAGACGAAAATAATAATATTATTGCAAATTGCTAATAAATGCTATGAGGGAAACTTGGGCCGGTCACATAGTGAAACTTCACAGGCCTTGGTCGACCTCTAAATATTTATCAATTACAATGATATTTCACAGGAATTGTTTCTCCTAATATTCGAAAAGATTTAAGGGTGAGAGCAAAATTTCTACCTTTTGTGTGGTTTGAGCATGCCAGTGTATGGCCCTTCTGACTCATTACTAGCACTTTATGTATTAACGTAAGTTCTGTATTTCTACATCAATCTAAGTTACCAAAAGTCCGGTGTTCCATTTATTTTAATTTCTCTTATTATACAGAATCCATATGTACTGTATTTCAGGTAAAACAGAACAATAGGAAAACAGGTGCAACTGTAATATACTGACACCAGCCCAACGTGGGCACCGGGTGCCCACGTTGGGCTTTCCATCATGAAAAAGAAAAAACTATAGTATTTTTAATTTATCATTACTTATTCGAACTATAGTGGATGTAATTTCCCAGAAGAGTTCCTTGTTCCATGCACGGTCTGTGTTTAACATATAAGTTTCTCAGGGACCATTCTGAGTTTGTATATATATATGAGACAAACTCACAAGGAAAAAGAAAAAATATTCCAAGGCCTTTCGTGTATTGAACAGTTCACCTTGTCAGGGAATGAAGGGAAACGGCAAGATGACCAAAATATATGCCTGTGTACAGTTACCCGCATATGTAATGTTCCTCGGCTCACTGGCGACTCCGTACATGTGGCAACGCCGTAGTGTTAGTCAAGGTATCCCAACTTGGGGAAGGTGGGGTGGAGAGGTGACGACCGGTATCCAACAACATATAACACAGACATATATATCTAAAGGACAATTGAATGTGCAGTCATTGACATACAAGTAATTATAATGTAATGTCTATGTTCATAAAGATAAACAATTAATATGATCGTGAACAGCGTTCAACTCCATGTAATTTACTAGTTTTATACAGGAATAAGGTTCAATTATGATTACTGAAAATCTATATGAACAGCTACTACAATAGAACTTTGGAGCTATTGAAGAATAGGGACCCCAGCCTTCTTTAGTTAGCTTTATAAGGCTAACTAACGAAAATATCATGACCTAACCTAACCAATCGTTAGGTTAACTGTACGCCCTTGACGATTGGTTAAGTTAGGTCATGATATTTTCGTTAGTTAGCCTTATAAAGCTAACTAAAGAAGGCTGGGGGTCCCTATTCTTCAATAGCTCCAGAACGGAGCAGAACTTTTTATATACTAGGGAATGCGAAATGTTCGCCTGCAGAAAATTTTTTCGTTTTTCGCATAGGCTATAGTTTACGCGAAAATATGCAGCAGGCGAAAATTTGACAATTTAAACTAATCATTGGAAGATAATAAAACTTAGATCATTAAAATACTTTATTTGAAAAGTAAATTCAGTATATTGTAATAAAACATTATAAAGTAAAAGCAGTAAAAACATTTTAAATTATACTATTATTACTGCATGACAAGAATGTCATGAATGCCGCTAATTTGCCAACCCTTCCAAATGGTCTCTCTCATTTTGTGTAGGTTATCCCATGCAGAGACAATTCATTTAGCATGAATAATTGAATAGGTTTCAGTGTGGAGAGCTTGAAATCTATCTTACCGAGAGATTCATTTACGTTGAGTGCTGCTGAAACTTTATCCACATACCAAGAGGTAAAACTTGCCTTGATATACGACCTCAACCTCGACCAATCACAGTCCAGAATAAATGTCGTCATTCATGACGTCACTTTAATCTGTAAGATTATAACTAGCAACTGTTGACCGCGAAATTATGATGTCCCAAACTCGTCAAGTTATGAAAGAGCGAAAATTTGCTGACGCGAAATTAACCTGGTTTACAGTATATATACTTATAAACTCGTACAATACTATACTAACCGTGAACTAGTCGCATTAGAGAAAATAACATAAGTAGTCGCGTGGGGTCATTATGACCCCATAGTTTATTTTTTTAGTTATTAACTATTAATAAAGTTCAACTCCACACTCTAACACAAAAGATGATTAACGAGACATGTATTGTTAATATTCAATTGAAATGAACAAAAACCATATCTTTTCTTATACATTTTTGCAAAAAAAATTATAATTTATAACATCACATTGACAAACACACAATAAGGAATCAGAAGGAAATTGAGTGGTTTCTAATTTATTAGAATTCATTTCACAAACTTTTAGTTTCTAAACGAGTTTACGTTTCCTCGCAATCATTACACATGATAATCACGTGTTCCTTGCAAATAAAAACATCACACTTTGAGCACTTTGTGAAAGTTTGCTGTCCTTACTCCTTGGGCATAATTTGCACCTTCCTCTTGATGGACCTGTTGCAGATGTTGGACGTAATACGTCTTCAGGAATATCCTGATGAAGTCGAATGTTTTTCGCAGATCTTTGGAGATGTATTGACTCTGGGCTCGAGATATTTGATGAGGCTTCACCAATTTACTTGCCAGTTTTTTCAAAAACATTCGTCTAGTTACTGTTTCGGTAATTATATTGTGACTCCTTGTTCTTACATTCGTTGTTGGAATGACTTTTTCCACTTTGTGTGTATTGTCCTTACCAATGAAGTAATTGGCTTCACTCCCCAAACTGGCTTCATTTTCATCTTCACTGCAGCTAACCTCTTGTTCCGAATTGGAGTCGTGTTGACTGCATTCTTCATGGTTCTCTTTCCCATCTTCACCACCCCCAACTTCAGTTTCGTCTTCATCGAGCAGCCTGCAATAAATATGTATAAACTGAATTAGATATACATAGTATATATTATATATATATATATATATATATATATATATATATATATATATATATATGTGTGTGTGTGTGCATAGGTAGGTAACGATAAAGAAAGAAAATAAGCCAACTGGCGAAAGTTTAGAAACTTTTTGAATATTTTGAAAATATAAACTTACTTATAGGCCTACGAGCGCGCACACACACATACACACACACATTTTGCATATATATAAATTATAAATAACTCAAAACTTACCTTCCATAAAATTTCAGTGTATCCATTATATTGTCACGTAACTAATCGCGTGGGGTCAATGTGTACAATACAAACGTGTAAACCTTTCACTGTAGCTGACCGATTTCAACTGAAAGATAAATATTTGGGTCATAAAGTAAGCTGGCCTGAGCGAGGATTTTGCAGAGTTGACCATTTCTTTTAAATTAGCCACAAAATTATCACTGGGGTCACAATGACCCCACGCGACTAGTTAAGGGTTAATGTTTGTGAAATGACGTTGATGGGCCAAACCGAGGTGTTGGCATGATCTATATTCATACCATATTTCTACACCGTATGATGAACACCGACTCTGAAAATGAATACAGCTCAAGATAAAATTGTACACGATGCCGGATAATTGGTATGCTGGAGTAGTATGGCTGAAAAATCTATGAGTGCAAGTTGCAAGCTGCAATTGCATAATATTACGTAATGTTGCAAGATTGCACACACACCACACCCCTTTGTTGCAAGAGTGCCACCCACCCCCTTTGTTGCAAGAGTGCCACCCCCACCCTCCTTTGTTACCAACCCTCACCCCCACCCCCCTTCGTTGCTAAGCCCTGCCCCTCGTTGTCAAGGCACCCCCTTTGTTGCTAGCCCCGAAATGGGACTGCAAGGGGTATGCAACCTGTAGTTATCCCCCAAGCTGATCCCCCAAAGGGGAGTACCGACCTTTGTTGCCAACCCCAAAATGGGATTGCAAGGGGTATGCAACGTGGAGGCGGAGTTCTCCCCCAAGCTGAACCCCCAAAGGGGCAGACCTATCCTAAGGGCGCCTCTTTGGGGAGGAAGGGGTTTCCTCATCCCCAAAAGGGGCATACCTATCCTAAGGGCGCCTCTTTGGGGGGAAGGGGTTTCCTCACCCCCCAAAGGAGCAGAAAGAGATAGCAAGAGAGGAAGAGAGAAAGGAAGAGGAGGGTCTTTGCTCGGCGGACTGCCGAGCTCATATGGATCCGTCGTCCAACACCCGGCCTCTTATAGTACCCCTAAGCAGCCAGTTGGCAGAGTTGCCAGATAGCATTAGATATTTATTTCTTCTATATATTATTGAATCAGTCGGCTGCTGAGTTGCCAGACAACGCCATATATATAATTATTATTCAGCCAGTTGGCTGCTGAGTTGCCTGATTCGTTATTTATTTTAAATAAGCTTATGTTACAGTTGGCTGAGCTGTCAGCCTCGTTACTTATCTATTCAATTACTCTGTTTTAGAAAATGATATAAACGTGTTCAAGGAATAAATAAAACACCATTACAAGGTTCTGTTTATTAATTATTGGATATACAATAGGATGTGTATATATATATATATATATGATTAAATAATAGAACGGGGAATATATAATCATGCAAATCATAGTATTGACTAAATATTAGAAAAATATATATTTATATTATATATAGTCGTACAAAACATGAAAATATATAATCATACAAAGCACAGTATTAATCAAATATTAGAAAAATATATAGTTATATTATCAAAAGTTATATTATCAAATATTAGTACCGGAAAAATATAGTTATATTAATTATATATAATTGTACAAAACATAGTATTAACCAAATATTAGACAAAATATATATATTTTATTAATTATATATAATCGTATAAAACGGAGTATTAGCAAAATATTACAGGAAAAATATATATATTGTCTTTACGTTCTACGATACAAAACGGTAAATTCAATGCTGATTGATTCTACATCAACATCGGCATTACTCTGCACGATGTGGGAAAACCGCTCAAGCATCAACTCGCTGCTTAACTGATACTGAGGTTTATATTCAATGTAAAAGGCTTTCATATCATTCAACACTATTTTTGTACCCACTTTACACTCGGCAGGTAAGTTGTCTTTAAGCGCCAATAGAACGCAATCAAAAACACGCGCACAAACGTCATCGTTAACTATGTCATTAAATACAAGCTTATAATCATGCCTTTCCAATCGAGGGTTTTTTCTTAACGTACCGAACTTTTCAATCGTGAACTCTTCTTCACTCGGCATAGCAGCAATTGAAATAATCTTTCAAGTCGTAACGGCAGCTATCTACTATATAGAGGTACAGTTCTTCAGGGTGGACAGTGTAGCCGAACTAAGCTCTGTACCTCTCAAGCGTTTTGTACCAAAGCTCGGGATATTTCGAAGAGTCTAAGCCTTTTAAATACGCATCCAGATCTAGACCGTTCTCTCCTGCACATTCCTACATTCAACAAATTCGTCGAGCAGAGCGGTGTAAGCGTACTCAAGTATTTCGTCAAAGTAAATCATGTCTGAGATACCTGTCTAATATAGGCTTCAGCTTACGGAATCCAACGATCTCAAACATTCTGTCGAGGATGAAACGGTTTCGTGTAGGAACAAAAACGCCATTATCAGCCGTATTCTTCCACATCAATCGTATATCAACGCATGGTTGATTGTTATTTACACTCAATGTACAAACAACGGTATATGAGAAGGCTTCACTAATCACCTCTTATTATACCTACGTCAGCTGGTATTTTATAGCGGTCCTCAGCCCACCTCTCAACTACCGCGAAGATTTTATGCATCTCCTCAAGATTTAAATAAATAACGTTGCGCTTGCTCGCAGGTCTACTGTTCGTTTCAAGCACACAGTTAATGGTGCCGGTTTCCCGCCTGAACACACGCAACGATTTCGTCACGGAGACGTCGTACGAGGCGTGAGAATGCTTCTCAAAGGGAGTTCCATCGTATTCATCGAGATGACTATGGCACATCCACTCGGTGCAAGCTCTGAGGAGACTATGAGCCGCGTGAGGCATGCAGGCAGGCAAGAACTGTTCGATGGGCGGTTGACTCACCCTGATGATACGTGAATGGGTTTTTTCGAACCCGTATGATCCGTGAGGTGCAAGTCGCACCATAATCTAATGAAACCTGTGCGGAGCTGGCCCAACATGAAATGTTGTACCCCATTATACTGGGTAGACGTTTTGAGAAATTTTCCGGTACAAGAACTAATTTCGGTTTTAACGTTTTATCACTACCACTCCCCCGAATACGCACCAGACAGTTTCCCTCAGGGTAAATTTCATGAACTAGGCACATTTTATAATGTTTTATCTCTCTAAAAATCTTCACACCGGGGCGCTGTTAGAGAGAAACATATGTTCATATTTAGGCTTTTTATTTAACAGGCGATACTCATCTCTAAAATCTGTTAAAAACTCACATACCCTTTAGCCACAACCTCACTACAAATCATCATGATATATATTAATGTAGTGGTAAAAATACTTAAGATTGTCCATGATAACGAGATTCACATTTTCAGTCGTAGGGTATGAGTAATCGACATGGTGTAGCATGATATAATACCGTTTATCACACCACTCATCCACAAGGCTCACTACCCATAACTGTTGTTTAGCTTCTGAGCGTGCCGCTTCTTCTACCACGCGGTGCACGTGTGTCTTTATAAAGCTTAGTTCTACAACATACTTCAGTACATCGTCTGTACAGCGAAATCCTACCTCGCCAGAATATCCGTAGAGTATTTGAATAGCCTGACCTTCGCACGATTCAATGCTTCCTTAAAAGAGTCAAAGGAGGCTGGGATAGGGAGTTTTTCAGTATCCACTACATCTACGCCCTTTACTGAATACCACTTCATAAATGTTGAACACGCGATATTAAAGGTGGCCATTTTCTTCTACGCGGGAGAGAATACACGTCTGAGCTCAAGGGTATACAGAGGTCAACTGAGAACGCGGGGACAGAGGTCTGCTCAGGCTACGGGATGAATCACGTCCCCGGTCTTACAGTGGGCGGGGCATAACTTTACTGTACACACGCACACGCAAAGTGAAACACAAGTCGATGCATGATTTATTTAATAAACGAAATAATCAGCATGTATATATTAGAAATACGTGCAATAAATAAGTTAACAATAGGCACATCAAAGATTGTTCTCAATACATATATATTTACAAATATGTGTGATGAATAAGTTAGCAATAGACCCATCAAAGTTTATGGTAACCAAAGGGTACGGTATCATAGGTACCAGGTAACTGGTAACGTTTCCTATAGGTGTTACGGCACACCTTTGTACCCCTAAGTTCCTTCACGCCC
Organism: Bathynomus jamesi; assembly: GCA_023014485.1. Lineage (NCBI taxonomy): Eukaryota > Metazoa > Arthropoda > Malacostraca > Isopoda > Cirolanidae > Bathynomus > Bathynomus jamesi. The sequence goes on from JAJOZX010000842.1 coordinate 40,048, forward strand.
CAGCTTCTGCGCCCGAAAATTGTGGGTGCCTACAACTAGTTGGGGAGGCCGTTCGCCCTCATCATCGTCCAAACACACTAGATCCTTCAGCGAATCAAAGTTAACGACCTGTCGATTCGCTTGGTTAAGCGTGATACCCTTTGCCTTCACGATATATTTCGTTTCATTCCCTATCCTCACCCGTACCCCATAAGTTTTAGGTCCTGTTGAGACAAAAGAGTCGGCGTATGCGTTGTCCCCATACTCATCCTTGATCTCATCAGTGAGCTCGCCGAGGAATTCACCAATAGCAGGCATGTATTCACCCTCCCTCGCTGTGAATATCACGCTATCTGTATCGGCATACAAGACTCTCTGCCCAAGAGAATGCAATAGACCCCAAAGTTTGATGCGGGCGTAGGCTGTTGTGAAGCTGGCTACAGGAATGTTTGTAACCCTTGAGGTATCTGTGGCCAATTCAGTGTGTTGTACTTTATTATGTATTACCTACATTCACGATTTCCATGACTTCTTTAGGGTGCGTTGGCATAATCCCAGACTTCGCTATAACTTTGTGCCAAATGAACGTTTTCCTTGCCAGTATTCTGTGCAAATTTTCCCCATAGACTGTTTAGACACAACTTTGCACTAAAGCGCTTGCCAGGATTCTTTACAATTTGGGCGCGATCAAGTTGTATACCTTCGTGGTCGCGGTAACGTTGAATATAGGCAGACTTTTCACCTTCGGTGTCAACTTCTCGCGGATACCTTGATGCCTCAACCTTATCCTTCAAAAATGCGTTTATATACGGTGTGAAAAGGTTGGGTAGCTTCTGAAACCCCCAAACCTCATATATCTTCAGTATGCTATACCCATGGCGTACGGCTAGGGCCAGCTCAGGACTTGTATATACGCCTCTGATCTTACGCTGGTGGGGTGTATGGTTACAATTACCGTTATTCTCTTCCGCACACTTCACGCACAGGGAAAATATGAGCTTGTGGTCAATGACGACGGGTAAGATCGGCATCCATAATTCGCGAAGGGGGAGCACGTCTACGAAAGAGAGCCCAAAGTAGCGATTATTCAAATTTCTTGAAAATTCATTGATGGAGGGCAGGCTAGGACCCACCAATTTCTCAGGAGCACACACGGGGTACAGGTTGTTCTTCATCACGTATGGGTATAAAGAACAGAAGTCGTAGTAGTGAAGTTTCACGCCCTCAGTAGGTGGAAAGTATAGCTTGAAGGGATTTGTACGTCCACCAACAAGCTATCACCGCAATTGAGAGGATCCAGTACCATTGAACGCTTGATCGTGATTATTTCCTCACGGTACACCTCGTCTGTCTCCATCCGTGCATCATATTCATTCTCCCACAGGACTTTGTGAGCGAACTGGGACCCTATAAGTTGATCGCGGGTGCGGGTCCATGCAAGACAGTCGGCAGGAGATCTACCGTGGATATCTCCGGCGATTCCGCACTCAGGACGGGGGCATCCATGCCACCAGCATCCGTTAAAGGAGTACACAGTAGGGTGGATCGATTTTACATTTGTTTCGATTTCCATATTCTAATAGAGACAAAACTTGCGCATGCATGAGAAAATAGCCTCTGCAAAATCTTAGCTTAATAGGTAATCATCTTCTGCCCCCGGCAGAGCGATGAAAATCATATTTTAGTAGTCAAAAACGTATTTTTCTTATAATTTTTAAAATATTTCAATATGCATCAAAATTATTCCTAATAACTATAAAGTCGATGAAAAAGACCTCATATGATCGTTTTTCCAAGCGCGTTGTCCAACGTTAATATCTTTTGCCCTCGGCAACAACGTCAAATGTTGAAAAAATAGGTAATTTATATACATATTTTCAGATCGGCTGTTTGTCTTAAATAATGCATTTATATATTTCCCATAGCATTTATATCGTTGCTTAGGCATGAAATAACACACACGCAAAATTTTATGACTCTAGAGTAATATCTTCTGTCACCGAGAAAAGTCTAAATGTGGATTATAATTACGTTAATGCGATGTTATAAGTACGATAAGTACTAAGTACAGCTCCTCGCTTGCTAATTTTATAAAATTAGCAACCCAGAACTCACCACGAGGAGGTGGCTGTACGTCGAGTTCCACCCTATCCAGCCCCAACCACCCTTCCTTTGGCTGCATGTCGATTTACATACGGTAATCTTTCTTAGAATCAAATCGTGGAATTTTTGTTCGGGAGTGAAGACGGGAGCGGATGAATCCGTCCTTCTCTTCTATTCCACTTACACTGGCAGAGGCTTTGGTTACTAATTTGATGAGTCTCTCGACCGCTTGAGTATGACAAGGGAATAGTGGGATCAGTCCATCAGGCTGGTCTCCCGTCTCAACAAACTCTTTTATTCGGGTATCAGGTATTGTTTTTGTAACGGGGGGTTCGGTCACCTCAGCCGTTTGCCAGTTGATCATTTCGTAATAGTTTTGACTATCGTAGAGCAGCTCAGGCATGGCGAAGGCTCGAATTTCCCCCGCTGGTGATTGTTTTGATCGTGCTTTTAATATTCTTCTCCATCCCAATTCTCTTATGTGTTGCTCATCGGCATGTAGCATGGAGATCAAAATATTTTCTGGGTGAACAAAGAAAGAATTTCTACGGAGGACTTTGTTGGCGATTGTCTTAGATCTTTGAGGCATGGTCTGAGAGAGACGCATCATTTCGAAAAAATGTTTTGCTCCCTCAGTGAAACTGGAGTTTTTCTTTATCTTAAACCAAATTGGTGCGTAAACTGTCATAATGAATCGCACAATTTCGTTGAAGGTGCTGGAGGGTTCACTGGTTGAAACATAGAGGCGCAGAAATCTATTTGCTGTTGTCAGCCACCTGGAATGCGCCATCTTACCTGGATTTCGAGCCGCGAGAGCTGAAGAGCAGCTACCGCTAGACACTGCTCTGTAGATGCCTAACAAATATTTTTGGTCAGTGCTCAACTCGGCATCATCTATGTCAAATGTCGGGAGATGGAATGGCATCGAATTCTGTAATTGGAAGTTTTTCGCAGTCGTTCAGTTGTTTTCCAACTGGTCCAGTAAAGCCCAGTGGCCCAGTTGTTTTGCCGTCCAAGTCTTGAATGAGGTGTCGCAGTGATAATTCATTACCGTGTAATAGGCATATGATCCACTGAACTGGCCTTTGTAGTTTCATTTGAATCATACGAATGGCTCCACCCTTTCGACCCGTGTTCACTGCGGTACCATCTCAGCCGATAGCCACAATGTCGTCCGTGCTAATATCGTTAGTCTCTAGAAAGTTGATGATACCTGATGTTATTGCAGTGGCAGAACCTGATGCAGGAGTGAAATGCCCCATGTACTGGGATTCTGGTTCTTGAACTAAAACTATATGATCTGAAAATATGTATATAAATTACCTATTTTTTCAACATTTGACGTTGTTGCCGGGGGCAAAAGATATTAACGTAGGACAACGCGCTTGTAAAAACGATCATATGAGGTCTTTTTCATCGACTTTATAGTTATTAGGAATAATTTTGATGCATATTGAAATATTTTAAAAATTATAAGAAAAATACGTTTTTGACTACTAAAATATGATTTTCATCGCTCTGCCGGGGGCAGAAGATGATTACCTATTAAGCTAAGATTTTGCAGAGGCTATTTTCTCATGCATGCGCAAGTTTTTGTCTCTATTAGAATATGGAAATCGAAACAAATGTAAAATCGATCCACCCTAGTACACAGTCTTCACACCAGTGACACGGTTTTCATTTAGTCCATCAACCCAAAAAACACGACCATTAATCTTAATGGGTACTTCACCCGTGTTGCGGGCGTCTTTAGGTATACACCTGTCTGCTGCTGTAGGTGTGTGAGCCAGTAAATAGCGTTGTGGCCGTAACTACGGGGGTTGTTTTTGTGAATAATGGTTAAGGTGGCCTTAGGTATGAAGTTATTCTTGAACACCGTAAAGCATAATGAAGCGATGGTGGTTGCGACTTGCAGCGGATAGCATTTGAAACGGCCTATGTACATCCTTCTAAAGGCTTGGAAACATACTCTAAGCACGCGCACATCATTCACGCAATAACGCTCACATTCATCAGCTATATTATAAGAATTACGTTCATTAAAACTGTTGTAGTATCGATCAAAATCTTCACGTTCATCTGCACTCATACAACCATAGTTAAAATAATGTTTGGGTGGAGGTAGTCCCACGTAATTCAAAGTCTCGCTAGTGAGGAAAGTGTAAGGGAAGTATCCTTTTGACACTTCCGCTGCTACCCCATCACCTTGGGTAGCTTTGCTAATTTACAAGGTGTGAATAATAAAGTATCTTTAAATTGCACATTACCTCTTATTTGCATTTGTATTAGCTTGTTGCCTCTTTTCAAGGGTTCACCTGTAAATATCTCAGATGACTCATGCTCAAGCAACTCCTTATAAAGGAACTGTGTGTCAAATTTTGCCCCTTTATGGGCGAGAATATACACAGTCATTTTTTTGAACTTGACAATATAGGATACAAATAGTTTCACAGGGGAATCTCCTGCAGACACCTTAAAAACGTTTGTCCGTTTACCACATTTGTGACACTCATCACACTCGATCTCCATACACTCGTCGCAGATAGTCTGGCTTACAAGTAAATGTGAAATTACCTCTTTGGTTTCAGCATTCGTGTATGTTTCTATATCGTAGTATACAGTTATACCCTGGCTATTTTTAGGCTTAGCGTCTTTCATATAACATACTGTACATGCTTTACACCATCCGCCTTATATTTTTCATGGCATGTAGGGCAGTGAATTTCGTCACACTTGTGCTTAAACTTTCCCCAATTATCCATTGTGTGAAACATGCCACATTCACAGATTCTTATTTTCCCGCACGTGCCAATTGATTTATGGAACTCAAAACAGTTATTGTTGAAAAATGTACGTCTACACACATTACAATCCCTCTTCTCAGCTTCAACAACACGGCTTTCACATTTGGGGCTTTTACACTGCTCACACACCATGTGGCAATCTTTACAATGTTTCACTGTATCATCTGCAAACTCGAGGCACCCCTTATAGAAATCATGATGTTGCCCATAGTTCCGACTTTTATCCTAACTTGTGTAAAGGCACCTTATGTTACGGATGGGGAGATACGTTGTACCTGACAGTCCTAAAATAAGTAGAGGTTTTGTACGATCTCTCACACTGCTTTTAAAAACATACACAGTCCTACGACGATCATCCAGGCCAAATACAACTATACGAGCATTCATTTTCTGCTCTACCCTTCTCAGTTCTTCAGGACCCATATTACAGTCAAATTCAAGTTCACAGTCTACAGCTAGTTTACAGGCGCGCTCCACGATCGTAGGCAGCCAAATTTGCTCGGTTTTCGTATTTTGTACAGTAAACATACGTGCTAGGACTACTGCTATAAACCCGCAACAACGATGAACGTTTATATGCCGTCTAAAAATAGCCTGAGAAATGAAGTTAAGATTGTAAGGTGTGGCACTATGACCCGCAACACAGAATACACGGTCAATATTTACCGTGAAGTTGTCCATATTGAATGCTATACTACTTTGGGCAGCTTGCTTTATACGACCTAATATATAACACTGGTATGCATATGAAATTTTTTTTCTGCTGTGAGGGTTTTTTCAACTCATATTATATAATTCGACCATGCTCAATTCGAAAATGACATTGGTTTTCCTCAATCAAGTCAGGTTTTTTCTCTATTGGCCATTTATTATAAGTCCAATTTTATCCCCAAATTTATTGATTTTTTTAGCTTAAACACTGTAGATACGAGTAATATTATAAGAACACTCGTGAAAAATGAAAACATTGTGTGAATAAATACTTTTATTCATACAATGAATATGGAAAAAAGTTTATTGAGGAAGGAATTAAGTTTTTTTGGCTTTCCGTCTGTGTTTTTCTTCGGGCACATCTCGCTTCAAACACCAGCAATAGTCCGCCAGCATATTGATATCCCAGTTTCCCTGGTACCTCTCTTCCATTATTTTGATATCTTGGTGAAATCGTTCACCCTGTTCCTCACTATAATCCCCGCAATTTTCAGGAAAATAGTCCAAGTGGGACCACAAAAAGTGCATTTTTATGGACATGCGCGACCCATGAGCTTTGAAAGCTTCCATCAAGTTTTCGACAACGGACTCGTATTCTGGACTTCTACGCTTGCCAAGAAAATCAGTGACAACTGATTTGAATGCCTGCCAGGCATTCTTCTCAGTTGGAGTCATTGCGTTTTCGAACTGAGTATCCTTGATCAAAGTTCGAATTTGAGGACCATCAAAAACCCCAGCATTTAGTTTAGCATCAGATATATGAGGAAATTTACTCTCGAGATATCGGAATGCTGAACCCTCCTTATTCATTGATTTGATGAAATTTTTCATCAAGCCCAGCTTAATATGAAGTGGTGGGAGCAAAATTTTTGTTGGTGGTACAAGGGGCACTGAAACGACATTATGCGACCCAGGTTCAAAATTCTCTCTGGATGCCCATTCACGCTGTGCATAGTGCTTCTCATCCGCTCGGCTATCCCATTTGCAGAGGAAACATGGGTATTTCGTGTATCCCCCTTGCATTCCCAATACAAATGCCACAATCTGAAAAAAAATGAAAATATTTAAAGAATTTAGAGAATTTGTTCTATCAGATAAAAAAATCTATGCATTGGACTGTATCACTTCTGTGGGGAAGTTAAGTGTTCTTATACGCTCTCAAATAACCTTTGGAAAAACAACATAGTCAATAGCAATAGTTTACTTATGATATTAGTATTACCTTCAAATCTCCACAGATCCTCCAGTTATGTTGGTCGTATACGAGAGCATCCAGTAAAATTTTCATGTTATCGTAGCTCTCAGAAAGTTGTACGGAATGTGCTACAGGGACTGATGCAACCCTATTCCCAATGTTGAGAAGTACTGCTTTCAAACTTCGTTTAGACGAGTCTATAAATAGCCTCCATTCTGATGCGTTATACGGCAGGCCCAAGGATTCGATTAGCCCCTCAACATTGCAGCAGTACACTAAGGAAGAGGTATTTTCGTGCACTGCAAAAAACTTGCGGAATTCTTCCTCTCGTTTCTATACCAGGAGAATGTTGTTCTCGGAGCCAGCAAGTTGTCCTCTCGAAGTCGTGAGCCCAAGATCTCGGCAGCTAATTTGGAAAGTCCTAAATCCCTGGTTAGATCATTAAGTTTGTCCTGGTTGAGAGGCCTCGGCTCATTTGAAGCGGTATTTTGAGGTATATACGACTGGGACTGGTCATTGGCATTGGTCATTGATTCATCATCAGAATCATCGAAGTCCAGGGTTTGAGGTGGGTCGGGTATTGGAATTCCAGGACCATGGGGTACAGGTCTCATAGCAGAAGGAATGTCAGGGTACACAACAATGTGTTTATTCTTTTGTTAACTCCTGAAAATAGAAACACAGAAACATGGATATAAAACTTGCATATGAAATAGAAGAAGCATTCAGACAGTGGCGGCTCGTGAGGGAAGGATGCGGTCTGTAAGATATGAAATAGGTCGATGGAGTCTGTATATTTTCTTTCTTTTTCATTCATATTGTCCCTTCGGGGACAATATGAATGAAAAAGAAAGAAAATATACAATCATTGTATATGTAAATGTAACTTGTATAACAATATGTATGTGTAAATGTATTTTCTATAACAATATGTATATGTAAATGTATGATTACCATTATGGTGAATATTATGCTATATATGGTGAATATTACATTATGGTGAATATTATGTCAAGTTTCATACGAGGATTTCAAAATATTTAAGAAAAATAAATTTATAAGCCCACCTTGGAGGTTTGTCATGCAGAAATAGCAATCTGTCACGTGATCCTTTCCTTCTCTCCAAATCATGGGAATTCCAAAAGGCAAAGATTTCGCTGTGCCTTTGCTCTATCTTCTCAAATTTTCAAGGCACGTCTTGCAGCACATATGAGGGGCGAAATTTTTATCCTGGTCCCCTAGCTTAATTCCAAAGTATGCTCTATACATTGACTTCACAAATTTAGTGATTTGGGACTGGTTATTTGGCATGGTAACCGTCCCACATATGTAGCAGAATCTATTGGGATCATTTTTACACGCTCTATTCATTATGAAATATTTTATCTATATGCCTGAAAAGTAAAAAAAGATATTATACAAGTGAAACAAGTGATGATAGATGTTACTGTTCCAATTCCGCTTTGACAAAATCACGAAAAATTCTATTTTACTTATGAGGCCATAGCCGGATAACCTGAGCTGATTGAGAAATACGGATTGCAGATTCGAAATCAGCAGGAAAACCTCTATAAGAATCACTTACAAAACCCTTGACAGCAAAATTGATGCATGCCAGTGTAATCTATATCCTCAGCAGCCAAACGTCTAAATGGCACTACCACCCAAAAATCATCTACATCTCCATCATCTGAGCCGAAACCGAAGGACAGACTCGTCCTGACTTCACGCTCGTCGTGGTTCTGAAGGGCAAACTCTACAATGCGCTCTACAACGCGACGTAGCCCGCGCTCAATTCTATTGCTATGCATGGATCTAGGGTCAACCCTGACTATATACCGATTTCTAGTCAAGGCTGTGGTCGGGGTTGCGGAGCGCACCAACTCAAACGTTATATCATCCTCAACAGAACGAGTCACCGCTGAGGAGGATGGACGAGTGCCTATATTGGACGATGTGGGGATTGCGCCGTAAGACGTTGAGGGCTGGGGGCCTATTACAGCAGACTCTACAGAACGGGTGGGGGTTGTGGAGGAAGTACAAGCGGTCGATGAGGCTGATGTAGGGTTGGTAGCGTAAGACGTTGAGGGCTGGGGTTGTACCGCGGATTGTCCATCAAGCGGCGCGTATTTCACGCGCTTTATACCTGACGTGGAGGACTCTTCAGCGTGTCGCCGCTTTGAGCGTGCAGCCGCTGAGGGTATGGGCCCTGTAGATGCACGGCCAATGGATTCACCCGTGATGTCGATGATGGTGGGCTGTACATCGTCGTCATTCACGGTTCTGTGGAAGAAGAAAACAAAATATATGGAGCAGAACTCATTATTTGTGATATTCTGTAAATGAGTCACTTAGGGGTGTGACGTGTTAGAAGTGGATACTGTAGAAAAATTCAGATTCACGAGCCCTTCCACATGTATTGTATCTGGACCTACAGGATGTGGTAAAACGGTGTTTATGCATAAAATTATTAAAGAAAAGGGTGAAATGTTCTCTTAAACATATGTTTAAAAAACTCACACCTTACGAATGATTTAATATATGAAATCGTAAACAGAGGAGGCACTGCACATACTTTAATGCTAAAATCAAAGGCTAACAGAAATCTTAAAGACGGAAGAGTGTTCAAAATTATAACCGAGGGGCGTTATCAATCAGCCTTCCAAAGAGACACCTTTCACAAGGCACCGGATGACTTGTCCAACTTAGTGTATCAGCTAAAGATGGAGAAATTGGATGTAAGCTCTCAGCCTCCAGACGTGTGCTATATTTACAGCAATATAGCGGAACACCAGTTTGTTGGGGATACCCAGGCACGACTGCTGCGCGTAGCGCACATTCCCAACCATAGAGGACGGAGCTTGAGTATTGCATATGACAGACCCCATTATGTGATTGTCTCAACTAATCTAATAACTAATATCTCAATATATATAAGAACGAGTGAGGGTAAAAATTTCCCATTCGGTGACGGGAGCTTAACAGTGAAGCTACACTTTCGGCGCACTGAGTTATAATGTCCAGAAAACCATTCACGGTATACCGAGGGGTGAGATACCAGCGTGGTAGTGGACTTGGGTCCATTTTTTCATCCATACTGCGCACAGCTGTACCTACTGAAGAGGGGTGCTAGGTACCTTGGGAGGAAGGCATTACAAACAGGTTTTAACGCAGCAGAGGAAATGCTCGCGGGAACTAAACCTAAAGAAGCTCTAAAAAAATATTTAAAACGTACACGGGGTGAAATCATCAAAGATGCTAAGAGAAAAATGCGTAGCGGAGGAAAGAAGAGAATTGATAGGAAGAAGGGGTTACCAACACGTGGTGTAAAGAAGAGAACTGTTAGGAAGAAGAAGGGGTCCCGTGGTATTAAACGTAAAAGGGCGCCAAAAAAGAAGTGTTCTAAGCGTATGAGAACAATGACCGATCATTTTTTTAACTGATATAAACTGCGGACGCTACTCTCACGAATCATAGATTGACTGATACTCGTCGGGGAGGTGGCACTGTTTCTAACTCACCATGGCACGTTTCATTCATCCTTGCAGTTCACAGTGCTGTAAATCGGAGCTATCCCTCTTTGAGCTGCCTCCAACTCAAGTTTCTATTGAGCACAGTGACTTTATTACAATTAACCCTTTAAACACGATTAGTTCACCCAGTGCCCCTATAGAGTTCGTGATACCCAGCTCAGGCCCTTACTTTTTGATCGCAGTTGTATGGAGATGTACACTAAACTACGCATAGCTCATTCTGATGGAACGGATTGCGATAATAATTATGCTGCATACCCCGAAAGAAACTTTCTGCACACCATATTCCGCCAGTGTGACGTATATTTAAATCAGACTAACATCTCGGCAGGCACGGGGTACTACCACCTACGATCGTATCTGGAAAATGTCCTCAACTTTTCAAAAAGAAGCGAAGGATACCTTTTTATCTGCCGAGTGGTATTACCACACTAAAGATGAAGGTAGTATAAAGGATAAATTTAAAATTTCTAAAAAAAAAGATATATAAATGTTTTGGACGCCTGCACACGGACTTTACATTCCAGGAGAAGTTGCTTATGAACCGGATATATATGAAATTGAAGCTTATCCGCACGAGCCCTGAGATCTGTATATATCTGGGCGCTGACCAAGAAGAAGGCGCGAAACCTGTTGTGATCCATATCATGGAGGCATATTTGCGTATACGCCGAGTGAAGCTAAGTTCCGCGAAACATATAGAAATTGAGAAAGAAGTGTTACACACCACAGTGAAATACCCAATTAACAGGGTACAGATCAAACTGTACACGATCCCACAGGATTGGTATCGAAACAGATAGAAAACATCGCTCTTGGAGTACTGCCTAAAAGGATTTTAATTGGGATGCAAGACCACGCTTCGACGAATGAGGATTATAAAAAGAGTGCCATAAAGTTTTAAAATTTTGGGCTTAAAAATATTACTTTATATATCAACGGCGTCGCATTGGGTGGGACAATGAATATGGACTACTCGTCAGATGCTGTGTTCCCGCTCTGCGCGAGAGCATACAGCAGTTTAGCCATAACACAGGGGTGTGTGACGAACTTGGAATCGGCCTAACACAGAAAGAATTTGTGGAACAGTTTAATATTTACTCATTTGATGTTACGCCTGACTTGACTGCTGGCGTAAGTACCCATTTAAACCCGCAGCAGACCGGTGCGATTTCAGTGCGTTTGGATTTCGCCAAGCCTACAGACGCGCCTATTATTGTACTAATGTATCTAGAAACACAGTCCCTAATAGAACTGGACCGTTTCCGTAACATAAGCAGAGATTTTTAAAATGGATGCAAATACACTCCAGAGAGCGATGAAAAGTGACTGTTTCGCGCGTTCCAAATTTATCGGGGTTTTTGCAAAGAATGAAATAATGAAGCCGCCTAGCACGAGAAACTGGCACGGGACCATCGTTAACACCGACATTGCGGGTGGCGAGGGAATTCACTGGTTTGTGATTTATTTTAAAACTAAGGAAAGAATGTATTACTTCGATTCACTCGGACTCCCCCCATGGCATGACTCGACAATCGTAAATTTTATCGCGCAATTACGTGTGCCTGAGATAATTTGGGCCCCATATCAATTTCAAAGCTTTTACAGTGAAACATATGGGCTATATTGTATCTTGTTTCTCATACATATGTCGCGCGGGAAGGGATTTGTGAATTTTTAAAATTTATTCGATTTGTGTGACACAAATATGAATTCTTGCAACAAAGGGGTGTGGTGTGTGTGTGGCAATCTTGCAACATTATGTAATATTATGCAATTGCAGCTTGCAACTTGCACTCATGGATTTTGAGGCCATACTACTTGCGGGAAGCAGGCCTCTCTGTAGCTGACATAGCCATGGAACTGGGAATTTCGAAGCCTACTATTCGACGGTGGGTGCAGAGGTGGCAGGAGACTGGGAATCTGTTAGATCGTCCTAAGTGTGGGGCACCAAGAAAGACTACCCCAGAAGAAGACCGAAGAATAATCAACGAAGTGCAGAACGATCCTATCAACAACACAGTCACCATCCGGGAGACACTACATATTGGCGTGTCAGTGGACACCGTAAGGAGACGGTTGCATGAAGCAGGATATCACAACCATACTCCTACCAAAAAAGAGAGGATCGAGGAACGACATCGTCAGGCCAAGCTCTCGTTTGCTCACCAGCATATAAATGATGATCTCGCATACTCGAGTAGAGTTATCTTCTCTCATGAGAAGACGTTTGTGTCTATAACTCACGGCTATCTTCGTTGTTGGCGACAGAACATGAGATTTGCCAGCCAAAACATTTACGAAGTGGCACAGAGTGGGCATGTGACGGCGAATGTGTGGGGATAGATGCACCTGCAAGGACTAAGAGAGCTGACTGAAATCCACTGGGGGTTTACGTCAGATCAATATATAGAGATCATGGAGGAGGTGATGCTGCCTTCTGTACGCGAGTATGCTTTGCCCTTTCCTGAGCAGATTATCTTTATGCAGGTATGTTTTATTTGTATGTTATAGAATATTATACTATTACTAGAGTAAGATTTATGTATTACACGCATTTGTATGTCCAGTTTCCACACTTACATGGGACGAATAATGGTCATAAAATTGTTCTTTAACTCAAACAGTACTGTGACAACACTTTAGGATTTTATTCTGGATAAGTGGAGACTGTATTATTTGTATAATGGCGCAAAATTACATTTAACTAAGTGAAACCCCTAATACATAAGTTACATAACGGTTAAAACCTATCTCGAACAGTGGGTTACTGATGAAGCGTATGGATGAGATATAATTCTACTTTTAATATGTAAAATCCATTTGCAGGACAAGTCTCCCATCCACACCACCAGGATTGTTAGAAGGTGGTTCGAGGAGCAACGAAATCTGGAACTATTGAACCGGCCTAGTAAGTGGTGTGACCTCAACCCCATTGAGAACGTGTGAGGGAATGTGGTGAACTCGTAGAAGCCTGGGCAGGAGCGGACCAGCCGCCAGCTGCTGGATCACATTATGGCTGAGTGGGAGATGTTCCGAAGGAACCCACACATCATACATAACCATTTTGCGTCTACGTCACACCGATTACAAGATGTAATAGACAATAATGGAGGATAGATCAAATACTAACCATGAACCGGGTATAGCTGTGCCATTTATGTTAATCTATGGTAAATTGTGAGCATTTTGTATGATAAATACTAGTAAAACATTCCAAACCATTACATATTTGTTGTAATAAAGAATTGGTGTCTTATTATTATATATATATATGTACTGCGTGTATATATATATATATATATATATATATATGTTAAACACAGACCGTGCATGGAACAAGGAACTCTTCTGGGAAAATTAAATCCACTATAGTCCGAATAAGTAATAGTAAATGACAAATACCATAGTTTTTCTTTTTCATGATGCTAGCCCGACGTGGGCAACGGGTCTCTCGCAAAGAGGTCCCAGAAATATAGCTTCCCTCACCAGCTATCTGCAAAGCAAACAGGATCCAGCTTTGGGACAGAAGAGTTCCTTGTTCCATGCACGGTCTGTGTTTAACATATAAGTTTCTCAGGGGACCATTCTGAGTTTGTGTATATTAAACGGACGTGTTACGTGCCTTGAAAAGTGGACGCTCAATGTCCCGGTTGAGGTTTAAGTTTTGTTTTTTTGGCTAAAAATACAATAGTTACCCCTTTTTCTTTGATTTATTCAATCCGACGTGAATGCAACGAGTCTTTTACTTATATAGAGGCTCTAAATGTAGTGGGACTAGGCTTGCTTTAAACCCTAGATCCATGTCCCAAAGCTGGATCCTGTCTGCTTTGCAGATAGCTGGTGAGGGAAGCTATATTTATGGGACCTCTTTGCGAGAGACCCGTTGCCCACGTCGGGCTAGCATCATGAAAAAGAAAAACTATGGTATTTGTCATTTACCATTACTTATTCGGACTATATTGGATTTAATTTTCCCGGGAGAGTTCCTTGTTCCATGTACGGTCTGTGTTTAACATATAAGTTTCTCAGGGGACCATTCTGAGTTTGTGTATATTAAACGGACGTGTTACGTGCCTTGAAAAGTGGACGCTCAATATCCCGGTTGAGGTTTAAGTTTTGTTTTTTTGGCTAAAAATACAATAGTTACCCCTTTTTCTTTGATTTATTCAATACGACGTGAATGCAACGAGTCTTTTACTTATATAGAGGCTCTAAATGTAGTGGGACTAGGCTTGCTTTAAACCCTAGATCCATGTCCCAAAGCTGGATCCTGTCTGCTTTGCAGATAGCTGGTGAGGGAAGCTATATTTATGGGACCTCTTTGCGAGAGACCCGTTGCCCACGTCGGGCTAGCATCATGAAAAAGAAAAACTATGGTATTTGTCATTTACCATTACTTATTCGGACTATAGTGGATTTAATTTTCCCAGAAGATTTCCTTGTTCCATGCACGGTCTGTGTTTAACATGTAAGTTTCTCAGGGAACCATTCTGAGTTTGTGTGTATATATATATATATATATATATATATATATATATATATTTATTCCTTGTTAGGATCTAATAATATCTCCACATTGATAAAAACAGGAAATCTGGAAAACATTAATGGGTTTATCTGTCCATCGTGATTAAATCATTATCTCTCCACATTCATAATACAAATACAACCTAGAAAACACTATTAATATAATAGGCATCAGCCACAAACCTGTGGTGATATCCTGCTTCATGCAACCGTCACTTTACGGTTCCCACTGACACGCCCAAATGTAGTCTCTCCTGGACGGCGATAGCAAGTAACCATGCCAACATCACGGTTTGGCCCATTAGGGCAAATCATACTTTTCCGAGTCTGAATTTCACTCTGGCTAATATGTATTTTTATGTAAAATTTAATTCTAAGAGGGGGTTTCTTTTCTGCAACTTTTCGCAAAAATCGCGTTATCAAGTTCAAAATTGCGGTTTTCTGTTCTATGTTGAAATACCGAATATTCAATTGAACACCACCACATATTTTTAACCTTTTGTCGTAATTTGTTGCCATTTAGACGCATTAACTTTGCTTAACTCTTGCACAGGTTTAATACATACATACATAAGAAAAAAAATCTACTCCATTTGAATCTTTGTAACCATTTGGACGCAGAAGGCGAAGTTCAACATTCTCTCAACAGATGGCTCTGAGCAATTACGCCAGTTATAATTGTGAAATAGAAGTGAGTGGACGCCATTTTTTTCAGTAAAGGACAGCTTCTGCAGCTTTGAGGTACAGGGTGGCAAATGTTCCGGCTGCTGCAGTTGCCACTGGCTTCCTGAACGACCTCATCAAGGCCGGTCATCTTTCCAAAAACAAGGCTTACTTGGCCATAGATGGCATGAAAGTCTGGAGGGCCAAGGAGGAAGTAATGGCCTCTTCAGTTGAAGCTCTCACGCAGAGGTCAGAGGAGAAGATCTCTGGGATATTCTTTGATGACAAGTAGGATAGGAACACAAAGGTGTTGAAATATGACGAAGTGACAGGGAGATTTCATCCTGGCAAAGTGATCGAGGAGCATTACACTATCACGTGGGAGCCGCAAGGAAAGTACATTTTTCATTTCACTTCCGAGGAACCTGAGGAAGGAGAAAAGCCTGCTCATAAGATCGCTCAGGGCCTGCATGAATGGCTTCTGGATCACGGAGCTGACGAGGGCATTGTAATGATTGGAGGAGACTCTACCAACACCAACACGGGGTGGTCTGGAGGCGCCATAGCCCTATTGGAGAAGATGCTGGGTCGCAATGCCACTGGATGATCTGTCAGCTCCATGTGAACGAGCTCCCCCTGAGGCACTTAATCATCAAGCTGGACGGCCCTGTAACTCCCCGGTCAGGCTTCAGTGGGCCTATTGGAAAACTTCTTGAGAAAGTGAGTGAACTTGAGGTCAACTTCAACTTCAAACCAGTGGAAGGAACTGAAGATATCATAGAGCTGCCAGTAGAGATAGTCAAATCTCTCTCCACAGACCAGCACAACTGCTATCTTCTGATCAAAGCCATCAAGTCTGGAAGTCAGTCCACAGTTGGCTGGTCTCAAGTGCGGACCTCTGAACCAATCCAGGTGGCTTACTACTGCACAGGCCATCTTGCTGTTGTGGATGAGGGAGCACGGACTGAAGGGGAAGGTGTTGAGGAGGCTCGAGGTCCTCGTGAAGTTCTGCCTTAACTTCTACTTCAAATGTACTACGACATCAAAGCGAAGCACCACCTCAAATTTGGTCCTGCACACGTTTTTTCAAGCCTGAGGCTGCGGAGGAACCAGACTACCGAGGTCAGGAACATCATCTCTGCTGCAGTGATAAGAGGAGCTTACCACGCACATCCTGAGAACATCCTGACTTCATTCCTGTGCAGTGAGGATGAGCATGAGAGAGCTTTTGCTGTGAGCCAAATAGAGAAGATCAGAGAAGGAAGAGACTTTGGTGATACGACAGTGATTGCCATATAAAAATCCCCAAGTCAATGTGCAAGCCACTTCACCTGAGGATCTCATCAACTGGGAATCAGAGAATATTTACGAGCCTATTTTCACCTGTAAGATGACCTTGACTGAACTCGAGGATCTCAGGAGAATTCCACTCAAAGTGGACGCTTTCTCTGTTCATACTCAGTCCTGCGAGAGAGCTGTACAGGAAGTCTCAACTGCTTCCCAAGCTGTGTACGGTCACGAGAGGAGAGATGGGTGAGTTAGAGCCAGGATAGACCATCGAGAAATGCTCCCAGTGTTCAGATCAAAGCAGGACATACTTAAGAGCTTTTCAGGTTCGAGTGGCTGATGAAGAGGCTGAAGCCATCGTTAATGCTCATAAGAGCTGAAAGTCCTCATAAGATCATAATATAAGATCTTATGAGGCCACGCTTTTCAGGGATCCAGGAAGAACAGGCGTGTAAACCTACACGTGGAGTCTCCCGCTACTCGATCAGAGTAGAGCTGGTGAGCCGCGCCTATTCTTTGAAGAAAAACTTAAAATTCTTAAGTTTTACGTGAAATCTAAACATTTTTTCAGCACCCAGAGGTGTTGAAACACGCAAGAAAGCAAGGATGAGGTCAGAAAAGCAGCTTTTAGACTAAATCATATGCAGAACAGCTGCGCGCTTTGGTTTGGGTGCCCTGAGGCTGCGTTAGGCAGCCTTCAAATCGGAAAATCGCGATTTTGACCATGAAAATTAGATTTTTCGGAAAAGTTGCAAATAATAAACCCATCTTAGAAATAATTTTTACATAGGAATACATATTAGCCACTTTTTTTTCCAAAATTTCAACCCTGAACCCTGAGTATATGCCCTACTGGCCCATTAACGTCATTTCACAAACATTATTATAATATGTATGAATTTATAAGTATATATAAATATGTTTGTGGTTTATTCTAATGTGATTTTGATAATCAGTTACTCTTATTCAGATCGAAACTGTTAACAAGTTCTTTGTGTAACAATCGATAAGCTATTTCCCACTATCTCTCTCTGCCCCTCTACCTCGCTTTCTCTCACACTGTCTCAATCTTTTTCTCGCTCAATATCAATACATATAAGTGTAGATCCGTAAATTAGTAAAGGTTTAAGGCTGTACACGGACTCTACAAACAGCTTTATAAGTATTGTTACATAATGATTTAATATACGCGAGACTGGTGGGTGGGGAAGGGGAATGAGTGTGTGGAGGATGGTTGTGCAATGTTTATTTTTGGTTCAAATTCACTGGTATATAAAACGTTGTATTTTGGTATCTGTTCTTATAGACTTGCAGTAATCATAATTAGGGGCCGTTCAAAATTACGCGACGCTATTTTTGCTAAAACTCGACACCCCAGATCCTCCAGGAACTTTCTGTAATGCTAGACCAGCACCCTCTAAGATGTTATGTATCACTTTCCCCACCCGACACCCTACACGTTACGGAACATTTCAAGGGAGTTGTCAGGTTTAGTAAAAATAGCGTTACGTAATTTTTGAACGGCGCCTTACCTGTATGTCAATGTTATATGTTGTTGAACTCGGTTGTCCCCCCTCCACCCAGTTGTGGTACCTTGACTATCACTGCGGCGTTTCTACATGTACGGAGTCGCCTGTGAGGCGAGGAACATTACATATGCGGGTAACTGTACATTAACAAAAAAATGAAAAGAGATTAGCACAAAGTTAACCTCTCTATTACCAACGGGGGTAATGAAGTTACCCCACTCCCATTTTTTGTGTATGTAGTTTTCCTCCCACATATTTGTTACTTAGTCTTTTCAAGACACAGGCAGATGAATGGATATGCTTTGCTAATTTCTGAAAAAGAAATATTTAATACCATATAAAAAATCCAAGTGAGATTGAATTTGTTTATCGAATAAATTTTAATTCATTTTGGTGTATTCTGATTTTTCATTATGGTAATAAATATACTAAATTTAGCCTAAGTAATTGCAGTATGAGCGCTGAAAAAGAAATAAAGATATTCACTCAAAAAATCATGGAGAAGCGTGATAAAGTATTTTGCACCTTTGGTAATAGAGTTCTAACAAAAAAGCCTAATAAGTAGATGCAAAAACCTTGGTCGTAGAGAGGTTAACAAGCACTGATAAAAGACAAAACACATTTTAAAAAGATATTGTCAATTTTATACATTCTCGAACTTTTATTGAAATTATTTTTAAAATGGATGAAAGCACAATATTCCTTTGAATTATACCTTTGTTTTTAACGAGAACTTTACAGTAGAACTCTCCACTTAATACTATGATTACACCTATACATGTGGTTAAACAATGCACTAGAATTATTTGCTGTTCTACACGCTTATTTATGATGTTTTACCCTGATATCTAAACTGAGTTACATTGTGTTTATCCGATCAAATACACACAACCAACAACATTATTCGGGCTATTCCTTATAAGGCGTGATTTAACTGTATTATTATACTTAAAGACTACGTTAATGCCAATTGTTTTAATTAAGTTCAAAAGATATTTAAAATTTACATGGTAAGGTAGGCTAAGAGTATTTTTATGATAAAATGTACTAATGTTCATGATATTGTATAACTCAGAATCTAAAAATTCAGAACTGACAAATCTCAATGCTCTGAGAAACATCGAAGCGAAAATAGAAGATTTTATGGAGGGGTGATGGGTATAATAAAAATGCACGTAAGAGTTATTATTAGTTGGCTTGCGAAAAACTTCAAATTTGAATTGATTCATGGATCTCGGAATTTTTAGATTCAGTAAATATAAGTATCTTTCATTTTCTTTTTCAAGAGTGAACGTAATAGATTGGACTAAATTGTTGAGCTTACCAAAGAAAGGCCTTTAATAATTTTTTTTTCCTTGTGCGTTTGCATCATTCATTCATTTCATGTGTTTAATTGTGAAATTCATATATATATATATATATATAATATATTGGCTACGTCGTGGCCGATGTCGTAACACCGTTTTCCGGAGATCAGCGAAGTTGAGAGACATTGGGTCTGGGTAGTAGTTGGATGGGAGACCGTCCTCTGCGCGCAGATTATGTAGCGACCCGTGGTTCGGATCCCACGTAAAGCTGTAGGTCCCCTCCGTCATATGACGTTAGATGCTGCGAAGGAGGTTAAACAACCCCAATTAAAAATAAATAAATATATATATATATATATATACAGGGTGGGCGAGAAGTCACCGTACACCAACCAATGTGCAATCATAATTAATCTGAATCACTTACGTACTTCGTGGTTACATGTCCAGTGGATCCGTATGTGCACCTTGATGCTGGACACACAAGCGGATGCGCCTCCATGTCCTCTGTGACATGTGTCGGAGCATTTGTGGAGTAATGGTGCAAAAGGCGTCTTCCACAGCTCTGCGCAACTCTTCGTTGGTGTTGTAGCGACGCGCAGCCACTACTCCCTTGATAATACCCCACAACGAATTGTCCGGGGTTCAAAACGTCGCGCACAGAAAGAGCAAAGTGTGCGGGTGCCCCATCGTGCTGCAGCCACACGTCATCCATGAGTCCCCTATCTCTGAGCTGAGGTACGAGCCACGTCTCCAACACTGCCGAATAAGATGCAGCGTTCACGGATCCATCGAAAAAGTAAGGTCCAATCAAATGACCTGATGTCATACCCGCCCATATCATCACATGCGGTGGATTATGTTCCAGCTCCTGCGAGAAATGGGGATTCTCTTTTGACCAGAACACCACATTTCTGTCGCGCGAACTGCAATAGATGGCACATTCATCACTGAAAAGAACCTTTGAGCGGGATACGGCACTTGGGAATGTGTCCAACAGAGCAGGCATGATTCATAACGCCGATCGATGTCGGCATCTGACAGTTCATTCACGAAAGTTGGGCGATACGGCCTCGCTTTCAGGTCTTTCTTCATGTGGTCTCGCATCGGTGACCGTGGCACACCAAGCTCTGATGGTCGTTTCCGCATCGCTTAATTGGGGAACGTTCAATGGAAGCGGCAATCGCTGCACATGTTTCCAAGCGCATTGTCTTTCTCCCACTCCGCGGCCTGTCTTTAACGCTTCCAAGAGCGAACGCACGTTTTTCCCAATCCAGCAGTGTCGCTCTTCGTGGTGGAGCCTTATTAAACCGTTCACGAAACACAGCCATCACCTGCGTCATTGTTTGTCCCGTGTGCGGTCTCTCATGCACCCACACACTTGCCACCAACCGCTCCTCAACAGAGTAACTGCTTGTGTCAACCATACCGACGACACCACAACTAAATTCCATGGGTACGGCTGTCACGTACACACTATCTTCGACACTGTTGCCAGATTGCCATTCGACACTGTTGCCAGACTGCCATTATACATAGTAGTGTGTGCTGTGCTGTGCTGTGTAAACTCAAATTGATTTCGGGTGCGTATCGTGCGGGTGTACGGTATGTATATATACGCCTCGGTGGTGTAGTGTTTAGCATTGTTGACTGCAAATCCACTGGCTCCGGGTTCGATTCCCTGTAACCGCAGTCGGCGCGCAGCAAACCCAGCTGTTTATCCTTCCATACAATAAAAATTTGGTTGGTAGATAAATGGATACCCTGGGTAATCTAGTGGTTAAGATGTTGGGCTGTTGATCGGGAGGTGGTGAGATGGAGCCCAGACGAAGACTAAAATTTCTGACCACCCGTGATGGGTCGTGGTTCGGATTTCACGTTAAGCTGTAGGTCTGAGATAGAGCAACAAGCTTGACCTTCGTCAAAATGAACAATTCGGACGGAAAAAACCAAGGTGTGTGTGTGTGTGTGTGTGTGTGTGTGTGTATATATATATATATATATATATATATATATTCAGGATAAGAAAGACGTAGATCAAAAAAGTCATATTTGGCTGCAGCCGACGTTTCGGGCAACTCTACCCATCTTCAAGGCCTAATTAATAGAGAGCTAAAATTGATAAATGACACAAAAGATATAAATAACGAGTTAAACCCTAAACAAATGTACAAAATTTAAATTATTCAAATAGAAAATACAAATTAGAAACAAGCTAAAACAAGATCAAATCTAAAGTAAAATATATAAATGAAAAAATATAGGAATGATAGATGTAAAACCTAAAACTAAAATCATTCAAAAATAAAAATTAAAAACCTTTACAAGTAAAAAGTTAAACGGAAAACTGCAAGAATAAACCAACACACCTGTATTCAAAGAACAGCCACAAGAAACTGAGGCAAAACGAAGACAGGGTTGCAGAGAAAATTTAGAGGGTAGTTGATCTACGAGGCTCCAATAAACTTTAGCCCCTCTGCCCATGGCCTAAACCATTAGAGCCCGGTTTTAGAGGTACAGTAAAACTAAACATACCTTACAAAAGGGAATTTAATAATGCATTTAATGAGAAACAATTAAAACTTGGTGTTCCCGCCATTGGCTTCCAAGACAGCCTGAATTCGCTTTGGGTAGCTTGCCAAAAGTGACGTGAATAGATCTTGATCGTTACGCAAATTTGCTAAAACAGTTTCAATGTGTTGCGTCATTGTATCCTTCGAAAATCGATTTGCTGCAGGTTCTTGAAACAAGAGACATTCAACCTTGTCCTTTATAAATGATCCAATATGTTCACAGACGTTCAGGTCAGGAGAATTTCCTGGCCATTCTTCATTTCCAAAGAAATCGATCTCATGGTTCCGCAACAACTGTTGAGTGGCTAATGCCTTAAAGCATTTATATATTTTACTTTTGATTTGATCTTGTTTTACCTTGTTTCTAATTTGTATTTTCTATTTGAATAAGTTTAATTTTGTACATTTGTTTAAGTTTCAACTCGTCATTTATATCTTTTGTGTCATTTATTAATTTTAGCTTTCTATTAATTAGGCCTTGAAGATGGGTAGAGTTGCCCGAAACGTCTCGCGGCTGCAGCCAAATATAATGATTTTTTTGCTCTACGTCTTCGTTTTTATCCTGAATATAAAACTACGTCTTCTTAGGAGGGATCCTATTTCATATGTACACACAAACATATATATATATATATTAGGGTGGTCCTTAAAATTCAAAGTTGGGAAGTTTCAGCTCCCACCCCCGGAAATCATTCGAATGGTTGAGAAAACTCTCTAGTTGAATGTTTTATTAAATCGGACAACGTTTACCCCTCCCTCATCGACCTTGAACTTTTACCCCCGGAGTTGTTGCCCGGTTGCAGTTGTTGCCGTTGTTGCCCGGTTAGCGATCCTGGGTCTGTAGGGTTCGCTTCCGAGAGTCCGGAAACTGGCAGCGGTGGCGAGCGACGACTTGCAGGAGGAACTGGAGTTGCTCCTCGTCGTGGGTCAGCGTCCGGTTGTACTCTTGGACGAGGGCAACTCCTCGCTCGGCATGGTCGTTGATTACGGCGAGCCCTCCCACACGTGCCGCCGCTGTCTTGAAGTCTTCCCGCTTCGGCCAGGTCTCCGGGTCGACCTCGAGGAAGCCGTCCTCCAGTCGAAGTTTCTCGAAGAAACCTCGTGTGTTGGACGACGCCAGGTCTTCCAACTGAAGCCCGGCGAGTACTCGGTTTGGCAGCGTGGGCCGCTTCGCCGGGGACTCCTCACCGACCCGGTCGTGGAGAGAGGCGATGATCTTCCTCTTCTGATCGACGGCGATCCCCGGATCGAACAGCGCCAGCGCCACCAGCTCCTCCGACAGGTACCAGAGGTGGTTCTGGAACTTGGTCAGCGCCGCCTTGGCCACCGCAGGGTTGATGTCAGGGTAGGCCAGCAGGTCCTTGAGGAGGGCGAAGTCATTTCGGGGGGCAGTTGCGGCGATCGGAGCCTCCGTCCACGCCTTGGCGTAGACCCGACAGACGAAGATGCAGATGCTCCTGAGGCCACTCTCCTCCCTCGCCGTGAGTTTGAACTGCTGTCGGAACATCCAGACCTTCAAGGCGTAGATTGCCTTCGCCATCCAGCGGGCGTGGTGAATCGGCCCGGGAGCTCGGAAACGCACTCCTCGCGGGGGGACGTGACCGACGAAGAGGAGGGTGAGCTCGAGCAGCTCACGGTAATCGTCGCGCAGGTCCTTGCGCTCGACTATCGCCTTCTCAAACCACTCCGTGTCGACAGTGGTGAGCAGAGGAGCGACATCGGGGTGCGCAGCGCCGGACTCGTACTGGCTTCTGTCCAGGAAATCCCAGCGCTCCTGAAAACGCTTGAAGAGGGTCACGTCAGGACCGGACGTGGGGCCCATCACAGCCGTGAACGCCGCACCGAGGAGGAGCTCCAGCACATGATGGCGGCACGCGAAGTAGAGCAAGTCTTTCGCGAGGTGTTGCTCGATGAGGACGCACGCTCCGTTGTTCCGGCCGGTGTTCGAGGCGGTGGTATCGAATGACAAGCCACTCACTTGCTCAGTGAGCTCCCACTCCTCCAACGCGTTGAGGACGGCCTTGGCCATCTCAGAGCCCGTTCCACTCGGCAGCTTCGGGACGCCCAGGAGCTGCACCGCGCCGTTACCGGAGACCAAGATGGGAAGGCGATCGACTTGATCCTTGCTCGTCAAGTCCTGCATGAGCTTGCCGTCCCAGTGAACGACAAGATTGCCGGCCCTCAGCTCTTCCTTGAGCGCCACGTTGAGCCTGGAGCGGTGCCTGCGCCGGTGTCGGCGGATGGAGCTGCGGTTGATATTGAGCTCTGCGACGTCGTGCCCAAGCGACCGGGCAACCTCTGTCAGGACGTAGACAGCTCCTCGGTCGGTCACCTTCGTGCGATCCAGCGACGACGCCACAGCCGCCGAAACGATGTTCGCCGTGCCCCGCCTGGAGCGCTTCGGAGCCCGAGGGCTCCCTTCTTCTCCATGGTCGTCGCTCTCCGCTGCGCTTGCGGCACCACTGGAAGAACACGAAGACCACTCGAGCTCCACTCGGGCCGTAGATGTCGTCGCTTCTTCCTCGGCTCGCTGCCTCCGTCGGTCTTCTTCCCCTTGGCGTTGAGATGCGCGGGCATCGACAGCGGCTAGCGTCGAGTCGACGGACCCCAGCTTGCCGCGCCGACGGGGTTCGCGCTGAGCGAGGAGGAACGCCTTGTCCTCCTCGTTTTGAGCAGCTCCATGGCGTTAGCGGCAGCGACGTCGAACAGGTTCATCATCCGCTCGCTGAACTCGTCCTCCCGCTTCGCTTGAGCGCCAGCTCGCCCCTTGTTCCTCTTCACATCGTTGAACTCCTTGTGGAGCTTCTCAATCTTGGTGACGATGTGGTCCTTCCGGCGGAGGGTGATTCGCGCCTTGGACCACACCTCGGTGACGAGCTCGACGACCTGGTTGGCGGCCTCTCGAAGTGACTTCTTCTGGACGTCGATCCTGTAGACCGTCAGGGCCAAGACCTCTTTTTGCGAAGGAAGTTGCGACCCGGCGATCGATTCCTGCGGGGCAATCAGGTAGCGCAGCTTCGCTGCCATGATCCAGGTTATCTACTTAAAGGTTGAAGGAGTTATTCACTATTCAGTTTAAATTATAATCATTAGAATTTACAGTTTTACACACATTAGTTATCCAACCACTGACGGGTAGCTTGACTTATGGTTAAAGGAGTTATTCAGTTTAAATTATAATCATTAGAATTTACAGTTTTACACACATTAGTTATCCAACCACTGAAAATCTGGAAAGAATGAAAAAAACAAACATTACAAATTATGTAACATTTACTTGAAAGTCAAAAAATTAGCTTAATGGTAATGCTCAATGAGGGAGGGGTAAACTTTGTCCGATTAAAAACATAAATCACCTAGAGAGTTTTCTCGACCATTTGAACGATTTCCGCGGGTGGGAGCTGAAAAATGTTCAACTTGAAATTTCACCCCTAAGCAAGGACCACCCTAATATATATATATATATATATATATATATATATTAGGGTGTGTCTACGGCATAGAGTGAGAAATTCAAAAGCAATGTTTTACATCGGCCAGGTCGAATTATCATGCCACCTCATGTAAAAACTTTATATATGAAGTTTTATCACTATAGTAAAATATTTAGGACTTGCCCAATGCAATCAAAGTTGAGAAGAAAATGTTTTGTGTCGATGATTAGTTTATGGCGACGGTGTGCCTAGTGTACTGGTTTTATTTCAAGCTATGTTTGGATTTGTGACATCGCAACCGTTTTAAAATATGTTGTTAGTTTAACCTTTCAGCATATAAATTTTTTTGTGTTTCACTTTTAAGTTTTCTTGTGGTTGTGAGATGTATTTTAATTTATTGCGTAAGCCTTATGTTTAACACTTCGGGTTTGTATGTAACATTTATTTTAACTAAATTTATTCTTAGACTACGGTTACAGGTGCACGTCGCCATAAGAAATTATCAGGGCAATTTATATCGACTTGTTATGGTGTTTTATTTTTTTGCCTTGGAATAACTTATATAACGACGAGTAAGACATTTGCTGCTAATTCATTAATATTACACTGGTATGCATATGAAATGTTTTTGTCTGCTGTGAGGGTTTTTTCAACTCATATTATATAATTCGACCATGCTGAATTCGAAAATGACATTGGTTTTCCTCAATCAGGTCAGGTTTTTTCTCTATTGGCCATTTATTATAAGTCCAATTTTATGCCCAAATTTATTGATTTTTTTAGCTTAAACATTGTAGATACGAGTAATATTATAAGAACACTCGTGAAAAATGAAAACATTGTGTGAATAAATACTTTTATTCATACAATGAATATGGAAAAAAGTTTATTGAGGAAGGAATGAAGTTTTTTTGGCTTTCCGTCCGTGTTTTTCTTTGGGCACGTCTCGCTTCAAACACCAGCAATAGTCCGCCAGCATATTGATATCCCAGTTTCTCTGGTACCTCTCTTCCATTATTTTGATATCTTGGTGAAATCGTTCACCCTGTTCCTCACTATAATCCCCGCAATTTCAGGAAAATAGTCCAAGTGGGACCACAAAAAGTGCATTTTTATGGACATGCGCGACCCATGAGCTTTGAAAGCTTCCATCAAGTTTTCGACAACGGACTCGTATTCTGGACTTCTACGCTTGCCAAGAAAATCAGTGACAACTGATTTGAATGCCTGCCAGGCATTCTTCTCAGTTGGAGTCATTGCGTTTTCGAACTGAGTATCCTTGATCAAAGTTCGAATTTGAGGACCATCAAAAACCCCAGCATTTAGTTTAGCATCAGATATATGAGGAAATTTACTCTCGAGATATCGGAATGCTGAACCCTCCTTATTCATTGATTTGATGAAATTTTTCATCAAGCCCAGCTTAATATGAAGTGGTGGGAGCAAAATTTTTGTTGTTGGTACAAGGAGCACTGAAACGACATTATGCGACCACCCAGGTTCAAAATTCTCTCTGGATGCCCATTCACGCTGTGCATAGTGCTTCTCATCCGCTCGGCTATCCCATTTGCAGAGGAAACATGGGTATTTCGTGTATCCCCCTTGCATTCCCAATACAAATGCCGCAATCTGAAAAAAAATGAAAATATTTAAAGAATTTAGAGAATTCGTTCTATCAAATAAAAAAATCTATGCATTGGACTGTATCACTTCTGTGGGGAAGTTAAGTGTTCTTATACGCTCTCAAATAACCTTTGGAAAAACAACATAGTCAATAGCAATAGTTTACTTATGATATTAGTATTACCTTCAAATCTCCACAGATCCTCCAGTTATGTTGGTCGTATACGAGAGCATCCAGTAAAATTTTCATGTTATCGTAGCTCTCAGTAAGTTGTACGGAATGTGCTACAGGGACTGATGCAACCCTATTCCCAATGTTGAGAAGTACTGCTTTCAAACTTCGTTTAGACGAGTCTATAAATAGCCTCCATTCTGATGCGTTATACGGCAGGCCCAAGGATTCGATTAGCCCCTCAACATTGCAGCAGTACACTAAGAAAGAGGTATTTTCGTGCACTGCAAAAAACTTGCGGAATTCTTCCTCTCGTTTCCTATACCTGGAGAATGTTGTTCCTGGAGCCAGCAAGTTGTCCTCTCGAAGTCGTGAGCCCAAGATCTTGGCAGCTAATTTGGAAAGTCCTAAATCCCTGGTAAGATCATTAAGTTTGGCCTGGTTGAGAGGCCTCGGCTCATTTGAAGCGGTATTTTGAGGTATATACGACTGGGACTGGTCATTGGCATTGGTCATTGATTCATTATCAGAATCATCGAAGTCCAGGGTTTAAGGTGGGTTGGGTATTGGAATTCCATGACCATGGGGTACAGGTCTCATAGCAGAAGGAATGTCAGGGTATACAACAATGTGTTTATTCTTCTTGTTAACTCCTGAAAATAGAAACACAGAAACATGGATATAAAACTTGCATATGAAATAGAAGAAGCATTCAGACAGTGGCGGCTCGTGAGGAAGGCTGCGGTCTGTAAGATATGAAATAGGTCGATGGAGTCTGTATATTTCTTTCTTTTTCATTCATATTGTCCCTTCGGGGACAATATGAATGAAAAAGGAAGAAAATATACAATCATTGTATATGTAAATGTAACTTGTATAACAATATGTACGTGTAAATGTATTTCTATAACAATATGTATATGTAAATGTATGATTACCATTATGGTGAATATTATGTCAAGTTTCATACGAGGATTTCAAAATATTTAAGAAAAATAAATTTATAAGCCCACCTTGGAGGTTTGTCATGCAGAAATAGCAATCTGTCACGTGATCCTTTCCTTCTCTCCAAATCATGGGAATTCCAAAAGGCAAAGATTTCGCTCTGCCTTTGCTCTATCTTCTCAAATTTTCAATGCACGTCTTGCAGCACATATGAGGGGCGAAATTTTTGTCCTGGTCCCCTAGCTTAATTCCAAAGTATGCTCTATACATTGTCTTCACAAATTTAGTGATTTGGGACTGGTTATTTGGCATGGTAACCGTCCCACATATGTAGCAGAATCTATTGGGATCATTTTTACACGCTCTATTCATTATGAAATATTTTATCTATATGCCTGAAAAGTAAAAAAAGATATTATACAAGTGAAACAAGTGATGATAGATGTTAATGTTCCAATTCCGCTTTGACAAAATCACGAAAAATTCTATTTTACTTATGAGGCCATAGCCGGATAAACTGAGCTGATTGAGAAAAACTGATTGCAGATTCGAAATCAGCAGGAAAACCTCTATAAGAATCACTTACAAAACCCTTGACAGCAAAATTGATGCATACCAGTGTTATCAGTCCAATAAAGTGAATGTTTTTATTCGGTCACTATTTCAGATATTTAATTATTTTTTTCTACTTTACAGGTAAAATGGCGGAGGCAACAAGAAAGAAGACAGAGATTTGGTTGATTGGTGGTACAGAAGACCACTTTCATCCTTCTAAGCTACCTTCACGTGGTGAGGTTTTAAAAGTGTTGTTCGATTTTCATACACGTAAGAAATTGAAGTTGGATGAGAGCATAAAGGAAACTGTTGCAATGATTCTTCCAATTTGGGAACAAGCACGGATACCAACAAAGGCGAAGAATCATGTCTGGGATCAGCTACGACGTCTTCACAAGGAATGGCAAAACCTCAAGAAGCGTATATCAAGAATGTCAACAACTGAAGAGAGAAATCATGAAACTTTCAAAAATTTCTTGGATGATCTCTTTGATATTGCACATCAAGATGCCATGACTATGATAAAGATAGAAGAGGATCGACAGTTTCTGAAAGCTCAACATGAAAAAGGACGACGTGGTTTCATGTCAGGCATTGATGTTAACCTCGCAAAGCAAGAGGCCAAGGCCTTACAAAGATCAATAGCTGTTGCAGATCCTGAGGAACGGGTTCGAGCAGAAACAGACAGAGTGAATGAGGTTGCAGTTCTTGAATCGTCAAGTGAAGAATCTTCACCTTCAGACACTACCGAAAGTGAATCTGAGCTCTCAACATCTTCAGGTCCGCCGCAGCGACGGAACTTATATATATATATATATAAATAATTTAGGGTGTGTCTAAGGCATAGAGTGAGAAATTCAAAAGCAATGTTTTACATCGGCCAGGTCGAATTATCATACCACCTCATGTAAAAACTTTATATATGAAGTTTTATCACTATAGCAAAATATTTAGGACTTGCCCAATGCAATCAAAGTTGAGAAGAAAATGTTTTGTGTCGATGATTAGTTTATGGCGACGGTGTGCCTAGTGTACTGGTTTTATTTCAAGCTATGTTTGGATTTGTGACATCGCAACCGTTTTAAAATATGTTGTTAGTTTAACTTTTCAGCATATAAATTTTTTGTGTTTCACTTTTAAGTTTTCTTGTGGTTGTGAGATGTATTTTAATTTATTGCGTAAGCCTTATGTTTAACACTTCGGGTTTGTATGTAATATTCATTTTAACTAAATTTATTCTTAGACTACGGTTACAGGTGCACGTCGCCATAAGAAATTATCAGGGCAATTTATATCGACTTGTTATGGTGTTTTATTTTTTTTGCCTTGGAATAATTACCTATATAACGACGAGTAAGACATTTGCTGCTAATTCATTAATATTATCAGTCCAATAAAGTGAATGTTTTTATTCGGTCACTATTTCAGATATTTAATTATTTTTTTCTACTTTACAGGTAAAATGGCGGAGGCAACAAGAAAGAAGACAGAGATTTGGTTGATTGGTGGTACAGAAGACCACTTTCATCCTTCTGAGCTACCTTCACGTGGTGCGGTTTTAAAAGTGTTGTTCGATTTTCATACACGTAAGAAATTGAAGTTGGATGAGAGCATAAAGGAAACTGTTGCAATGATTCTTCCAATTTGGGAACAAGCACGGATACCAACAAAGGCGAAGAATCATGTCTGGGATCAGCTACGACGTCTTCACAAGGAATGGCAAAACCTCAAGAAGCGTATATTAAGAATGTCAACAACTGAAGAGAGAAATCGTGAAACTTTCAAAAATTTCTTGGATGATCTCTTTGATATTGCACATCAAGATGCCATGACTATGATAAAGATAGAAGAGGATCGAGTTTCTGGAAGCTCAACGTGAAAAAGGACGACGTGGTTTCATGTCAGGCATTGATGTTAACCTCGCAAAGCAAGAGGCCAAGGCCTTACAAAGATCAATAGCTGTTGCAGATCGTGAGGAACGGGTTCGTGCAGAAACAGAGTGAATGAGGTTGCAGTTCTTGAATCGTCAAGTGAAGAATCTTCACCTTCAGACACTACCGAAAGTGAATCTGAGCTCTCAACATCTTCAGGTCCGCTGCAGCGACGGAAGGGAACCATCTCTGTAGTTACGCAGGATGTAGCAGCAGGAATGCCTCATACATTTTCTCTGCTTTGGCTGCATTTACATCCTATCAGTTTAAAGCACCAGTTGGTGAACTTATGATTAGTCCATCTGCAATACACCGAGCGAGGAGAGATAGACGTGCAGCCTTAGCATCTGAGATCAGAGAATCTTTCAACCCGCAAGTGCCACTAACTTTGCACTGGGATGGGAAGATAATGGCCGACTATACAGGAAGTGAGCGAGAATCTGTGGATCGTCTTCCGATAATGATTTCTGGGAAGGATATAACCAAGCTACTCGCTATACCCAAACTGCCATCAGGCACAGCTGCAGTTATGGCAGAAGCTTGCATAGCTGAGATCAGAAGCTGGGGTCTTGAACAGAGAATTGTAGCTATGTGCTTCGACACAACGGCATCTAACAGGTTTGAAAGGTGGTGTTTGTATGAAACTTGAAAGTGAGTTAGAGAAGGATCTTCTAAGCCTTGCCTGTTGACATCATGTGTCTGAAGTTGTTTTAGCAAAGGTGTTTTCGCTACATGATGCTGCTAAGTCTCCAAATATTGATATCTTTTCTCATTTTCGCAACTTTTTGCCAAAGATTGACCAAACAAAATATCGCACGGCTCTGGAGGATGCCGAAGTAGCAGAGCGCATTGAAGGAGTTAGAGGAACTGTTATAAATTTTGCTATACAGCAACTGAGCACTAAACATCCCAGAGACGACTACGAAGAACTTTTGGAGCTGACAGTCATCTTTCTAGGAGAAGAACCACCGAAAGGAATAAAGTTCAGATATCCAGGAACATTTCACCGAGCGCGTTGGATGGCACGTGCAATATATGCTATCAAGATGTGTCTTTTTAAAGAACAGTTTCCCATTCAACAGCGTCAAAGTATAATGAGGGCATCTCGACAATCATACTCTCAAACGGTATGGAAGCACTTAAATCGAGTGGCACTATTCACAACTACGGTGTACATCAAGCACTGGTTTTCCTGTCCATCACCAAATGAAGCCCCACGGAACGATCTTCAATTCTTGAAGGCGCTGCACAGTTACCCAGATAAGGAAGTCTCGGAGGTCGCCTTCACGGCATTTTCTCGACATCTTTGGTATCTGTCTGAAACATTGGTAGGTCTCAGTCTTTTCGGTGATTCAGTCACCGTCGATGAAAAACGACTCATGGTCCAGTATATGCGCAAGATTCAAGGATCTGATGAACCTCCAAAAAGACACCCTCCTGTACATGATCCCTCTTCAAAATCACTACACGACTTTTATACCACTTCCACCAAGAACCTTTTCCAGATCCTTGAATTGGATGGAGCATTTTTAGACCTTGACCCGCAACAATGGGAGGCAGAGAAGTCATATAATGAGGCAAAAGATGTCGTTTCAGCCCTACGAGTGAGTAATGACTTGGCAGAAAGGGGAGTTGCCCTCATGCAGTCTTTCAATGAATCACTGGTCAGAGATGAACAGCAGAAACAATTCGTCCTGCAAATGGTTGAGTACCACCGGAACAAATTTCCGAAAGCTCAAAAGCAGTAAATAGAACAATTATATAGTGTTTCTCTTTGTTTTAATATCATATTTGGTTGTTAAGGCATTCATTTTGTAACATTCATTTGGAAAATTGTAATACTGCTAATTTTGTCTAATTGTATAATTTTCCTAAGCCTTGGGCAAGTTCTAAATTTACTCCAATTTTTCTAAAAATTGGCAAATATCATTTTTTTCTTTAGTGGAACCCAATAAGAACCTGGCCAATATAAATTTCAAAACTTCATAAAATAGACACCCTAATATATTATATATATATATATATATATATATATATATATATATATATATATATATATATATATATATATATATATATATATGCATGCTTAAATTAATAATTCATTTACTTTTCGTAACAGCTGAAAAATACATGTAAATTGGAATGAAACTCCATTAATTTATAATTTAATAACAACAATAACAAAAAATAAATATTATTAAAAATATCAAGTTGAACCCCAAATGAAAGTTGTAATCTTACAGTTTGAATGTCTGCCATTTACAGCCAATACAGCAGGCAATGCACTGCCACCTCCGTACTTAACGATGGGGACAATGCACTGAGGATCGATACAGTCTCCGGGTGTCACCGCACTCAGTCTCTGCCATCAGACACAAACAGCGTGTAGCTGGACTCATCACTCCACAAGATGTGTTTCCACTGTTCTATTCGACAGTTTCGATAAGTTTACCACCACTATATTCATCACTTTGTATTCTGAGTTGTGATGTATGGCTTATGGGCAGCTGCCCTTCTGTAGAATTCCTTTGTATGTAGTTCCCTACGTACAGTAAACACAGTTGTCGAAAAACCTGTACGCTCATTAACCTCCTGGGTGATGGTTTTAAGTCTACACATACTGTCTTTCACCGAGACTGGAATTTTAATCACGATGTGTGAAATTCTTTCATCGACTAAGTGCACCCAGGTGACGAGAATATTGTCATTAAACTCCGATGTTTGATGAAATACTGTACTTTTCGTGAAACTGATTCTTGAAAATAACTTGTAACGGAGGAAATATCAGTTAAATGCCAATTCAGTTTATTTTCATTAACCGAGTGTAATTACATGCATATTATTTCTATGTTAATCAAGAACAACGTACTAACAGCAACTTAAGTTCTAAGATTAAATACATTAGAAATAAATTTGCTTTATATTACTTCGGTGGGATTTGAACTGATACGACTGAAGATTCGAATTTTGCATGCTACCATTTACTCACTTGCCTATCAGACCTTAAGATATATTGAGAGAGTTTTGCATATATATATCCTCTTTCGCAATGATTTCAGTATGTACGAAGGCCACTCAATATACCGGGTGTCCCATTCGGAATGAAACCACTTTGAAACGCTGTAATTTTTAAAGTACTGTATGAATGTGAGAATGTTGAAACTTTGCCAGTTACACCATACGCATAAGTTTTTGTCATAATGTGTTTTGTTTGTTTCAGATTGAATTATGTTTACCCAACAAGAAAAAGCGAAATGTGTGTTATGGATGGCTGAGTTGAAGTCCCCTACTCTAGTGCAACGGCGATTCCGTACAACCTTTCACAAGGAACCACCCACCAGAAGAGACCTATATGCATGGACCAGGAAATTTGAGAAGACTGGCGCTGTTCTAAAGGAACACTCTTGGAGGGCGAACAAGATCGGAAGATGTTGAACGAATACGCGGCGCCTTTGGTAGTAGCCCGAGAAAGTCCATCTGTCGTGCCAGTGTCGAACTGCAGATTCCTCGTTTAACTGTGCATAGAGTCGTGCGCAAGCGACTGCAGCTCTATCCATATAAGCTTCAAATTGTTCAGCATATAACATGTGAAGATCTTAAAAGGAAATATTACGCTATGCACAATGTATTTAATATATCTAAATGTTATAATTCACATATATCATATGAAACATCATGACATTGAGTATTTACTCTGTGAATATTACATTGTTTGCTTCATTCAATAAAAAATTATAAGGTTTCAAAGTTGTTTCATTACGAATGGGACACCCTGAAAAAAAGGTGGGTCAAAATATTTTGACCCACCTTTTTTTTTTTTCCAAAGTTTCCTTGTAAGTTCTAGAAATTTTGTACACAAGTAGTTACATACATTTTTTACACGTTTTTATTTTTCCACAGTCTCCACATAGTCTACGGCTTTCCTCCACCTCGAAACAAGTGCCTTTATTCCTTGCTGGTAAAAGTGCGCTGGGTCCCGCTGGAGCTACCTCTTAACCTCCTCAACAACCTCATCGTCACTCTGAAACTTTCTTCCACGAATAGCATCCTTCATTGGCCCAAACAAATGGAAGTCTGAAGGTGCCAGATCCGATCTGTATGGAGGGTGGGGTAACACAGTCAAGCGCATTTTTGTGATGGCCTCTCTTGTTTGCAAACTGTTGTGTGGTCTTGCGTTATCGTGCAAAATAAGGACGTCTTCCAGTTTTTCTCCGGTCGAACTCGCTTTAAACGTCTCTTGAGTCTCTGTATGGTAGTAATATATGCCTCTGAGTTGATTGTTTGTCCATTCTTCATAATGTCCACCAGAATCACCCCTTTCATGTCCCAGAAGATGGTGGCCACAACCTTTCCTGCAGAGGGAGCCATTTTGAACTTTTTCTTACGTGGGGAGTCTGCGTGATGCCACTCCATGGATTGGCGTTTTGTTTCAGGTTGAAAGTGGTGTACCCAAGTCTCATCCACAGTCACAATTCGTGATAGGAAGTCATCCCCTTCTGTCTCGTACAGAACCAATGACTCAGAAGCAATTTCTTTTCTTTGGGCTTTGTGATCTTCAGTCAGTTCGCGAGGAACAAACCGTGAACACACTTTTGAGTATCCCAGTTGTTGAATTATCGTATTCACATTTCCTTCACTAATTCCTAGCTCCAGTGATAGCGCCTTGTATGTGACGCGCCGATTTGATCGAATGATGCTGTCAGCACGTTGCACAGTGTGAGATGTCACAGCCGATGCCGGGCGACCCCTGCGTGGCTCATCATCGAGGCTGGCTCTCTCTCTCTCCGATGATCTCACACGTTTAGACCAGCGTCCAACTGTGCTTCGATCAACAACAGCATCTCTGTAAACGTTTTGTAGACGTTTGTGAATATTTCCAACTGTTTCCTTCTCTGTGGTGAAGAACTCGATAACAACTCTGTTTATGACGCACATCACTGTTAGACGCCATTTCCAAAACTGCGTTAATCATCGGTTCTATACAAGAGCGTTTAAAAGCGGTTTTATACAAGGAGGGGGGTTCAAACTGGAAAAATCCGGTTATATGAAGCGCAGAAAGTTCAAACTTACGGCCCAAAAGATATTTCAGCCCCAATTGGCCTATTAATTAGCTAAGAAAAAAGGGTGGGGCAAAATATATTGAGTGCCCCTAGTATATTTAAATATATATGCTGTTTCTGTTGATATATATATATATATATATATATATATTATTATATATATATATTATATATATATGATACACACAGACAGTGCATGGAACAAGGAACTCTTCTGGGATAATTAAATCCACTATAGTCCGAATAAGTAATGGTAAATGACAAATACCATAGTTTTTCTTTTTCATGATGCTAGCACGACGCGGGCAACGGGTCACTCGCAAAGAGGTCCCATGAATATAGCTTCCCTCACCAGCTATCTGCAAAGCAGACAGGATCCAGCTTTGGGACATGGATCTAGGGTTTAAAGCAGCCTAGCCCTGCTACATTTAGAACCTCAGTATAAGCAAAAGACTCGCTGCCTTCACGTCAGATTGAATACATAAAAGAAAAAGGGGTAACTATTATATTTTTAGCCAAAAACCAAAACTTAACTGGTGGAATTGAGCGTCCACTTTTCAAGGCACATAACATGTCCGTTTCAAGATGGGAATGAACTCAGAAGGGTCCCCTGAGTTTTTTATGATACACACAGACAGTGCATGGAACAAGGAACTCTTCTGGGATAATTAAATGTAGCAGGGCTAGGCTGCTTTAAACCCTAGATCCATGTCCCAAAGCTGGATCCTGTCTGCTTTGCAGATAGCTGGTGAGGGAAGCTATATTTATGGGACCTCTTTGCGAGTGACCCGTTGCCCGCGTCGGGCTAGCATCATGAAAAAGAAAAACTATGGTATTTGTCATTTACCATTACTTATTCGGACTATAGTGGATTTAATTATCCCAGAAGAGTTCCTTGTTCCATGCACTGTCTGTGTGTATCATAAAAAACTCAGGGGACCATTCTGAGTTCATTCCCATATATATATATATATATATATATAATATTATATATATATATATATATATATATATATATATATATATATATATATATATACACATATATATTATATACACATACACACGCTGTGTGTATGTGTATATATATATATATATATATGTATATACAGGGCGTCCCAAAACAATGTATACACACTTTAACAGCTGATAGCTCAATTGATGTTTCTTTCTTTCCAAGTTAAACCCATTAGAATTAATAATGGCAGTCAGACTAAGCTTTGAACAAAGGAAATTCATTCTAAAATGCTACTGGAAGTGTGAAAACGCAGTTGAAGTGCAAAGACAGTTTAGGAGGGAGTTTCAAACAGATCCACCAACGCGACTTACCATCACTCGAATTAGAGATAAGTTTGAAGCCGATGGAACTGTTCAGAATGTCCACAAGAAGCGTTCCGGAAGACCACGGACATCGACAAGCCCCACAAAGCAAGAAAGAGTACTGGAAACGTATCACCAAAGTCCAAGAAAATCTGTGCGGCAAGCGAGTCGTGAGGTAGGAATTTCAGAATCGTCTGTCCAACGCATTTTGAAGCGCTGTCAATGGAAAAGTTACATTCCAAGATTAGTCCATGCTATTAATGAAGATGATCCGGACCGAAGAGTGGAGTATTGCGAGTGGTACTTGGCACGATGTGGATGTGGATTGGACGAAGGGGTTTTGTAGAATACCCTCCGCGTTCACCAGACCTCACACCACTAGACTTTTTTTATGGGGATACTTAAAAGACAAAGTCTACGCTATAAAACCTGCAACAGTCGCTGAATTGAGAGCAGCCATTGAACGAGAATGCACACAATACCAAACGAAATGTTTCGTTGATGTTTGCGATTCCATTGCTTCGCGTTATCAGCAGTGCCTGGACCAGAACGGACGTCAGTTTGAAAACAGGCGTTGACAAAACAATTAAATAATGTCTGTAGATTCTATTACATTTTGAAAATGAAATGTATTTTAATAAACACTGCCTTTATAAGTATTTAAAGTGTGTATATATTTTTTTGGGACGCCCTGTATATATAATCAGAGGCGACGGCGGGGGTCAGGCAGGTCAGGCTCAGCCTGACCTAAGTTTAAAAGAAAAATAAATTTAATTTCTTGGTCATCATGTAAAATTTAAATTTGTGTATTTCAAAGATCTATTTATTATGGTCACTTTATTAGAGCAATATAAATTTTAGAATGTCGCATTTTTTCTTTTCTCCATGCGCCGCTTCTTTGGGCAAAGTCAGACTTGTTTTATGACGCCTGAGCGACCGAGCGCATTAAGCCACAAAGCCAGGTCAGGAATCATTTCCGATGCCTTGCATCACACTTATGAAAAAATGAAACTTTTACGAAATTTAATGTAATTTAAAATGAACATTAGTTTCGCACCTGTCAAAACAATCAGATAAGTATATAATTTTGTCAATCTATTTTTTCAAAGAAGAGAAAAGCGAGTTTTTTAGTTTACAAGTCAGGCATATTTCTAAGTGCCTATCATTACGCTGGATGCCAAATCTCATCCTCAGAAAGCTGTTTGAGTGAAAATAGAGATATGTGGCAACTATGAATTGCGCACGGCTTTCCTCATTGTCAGCTACTTCAGGGACCGTGTCGTATTCGTTTCAATGCATTTGAATTTTTTTCTTTTGTGCTTTTTGTGTGTGTGTGTGTGAGTTTTTTCTTTTTTTACTCGACCTCAGATACCCATTTACATTGAAGTACATTTATAAAGATCCTGATTTTACTGCCTGCAAAAATGTCAAAGAACTGCTAATATTATGCATTGACTTACAATTAGAAAAAGCTTTTAGCGAATCTGCAAACTGTTTAGACTGATTTTAACTATACCAGTGAGCAGTGCATCCACAGAGAGAAGTTTTTCAACATTAAATCGAATTAAGACGTATCTAAGGAACAGAACTGGTCAGGAAAGACTATATGTTTAGCACGAATTGCAATAGAGAAAGAAATTGTGGTTTCCCTGGAGAGGCAAAAGATTCTACATGACAAGGTCATCGAAGAATTTGCATTGAAACCGAGGAGGTTGGAGTTTACAGTATGTATAAATGACTCATGGTAGATTAAATATGATGAAGACATTCTCTAAGGACATAATAAAATACAAGTAAGTTATTATAATTATTAAACAATTTATTGATTTAGTAGGCTTTAAGTAATTTTTGAAAACAAAAGCAAAATTATTTAAAAAACAAAATTTACATATTCATTAATATGAATTCTATCGAAGTCATATCAAGCCCATAATGCTTGTGCCTGACCTATGTGAAAAGTCTGGCGTCGCCCCTGATATATATATATATATATATATATATATATTGTACATTCATATATAACCTCAAACTTGTTATATGCAAACTGGACCATAAAATCAAAATTTATACAATTTCCAATCTTTCTTTTATTCGGGTGTGTATACCGTTTGCGTGTTTAAGTTTATATTAGTTTTTATTCCTACTTTTGGTACTTTTGGAATAATAATGCAATTTGTTTAAATATACAGAACATAATAATTGGAATTTGGAAAACAAAAATGAAAATTCTTATAGAGGCCCTATAATAAAATTATGGCGTTTATAAGAACTTTGCATATTTGCTCTCGATCCATTTAATCCCACAGTCTGGAATCAACGTTAGCAGTTTAAAAAAAAATACCAATATCATCTTTTGCCAGCCTTTGGCAGTCACGTGACATAGTTTGTATATAAATTGACGATTTTGAAGATTTACTGAACAGTAAGAAAGTCATTAACATCGTTTAAAAACGGGTATATAATTACATTACATTGCATTGCATTACATTTGGAAAACATGAAGCCACTTGGGCCTATCGACGTTATTCAAGTCGTAAATCATAACTTTTCAAAATGTGTCGTCTTATTTTGATCTACAGATCTACAGAAGCTAAGGCTAACAAAGACCCTAAGATCCACTCTAGGGTTAGCCCGAGAGAAAGGAAAGAGTAGGGGGTTAGGAGAAGAGAAGAGAATAAGGGGTTAAGTAAGGAGGAACACCTATCACTCGTGGGTTAACATTCATTCAAAAAGAGAAAAAAGAATCACCATCATCATCCGCCGGCCACTGCCGACAAGTCAGAAAATAGTCGGAGAGAATAAGAGAGGGGTGAAAGATGAAAAGAAGTAAAATAAGAACGCTTTCAAACCATGCAAACACAGTCTTAACTCACTGTTATACCATGCAAACTACAAACATGTAAGAAAAGAGAGTTACAGACATGCAAAGTAAGGAGAGGATAAGAAAAAAAAAAGTAGGTAAAGTTAAACAAAAAGTGGGTTAGTTTGCGCTAAGAGCTACATCTACGTTCGTGTTAGTCTAATTTTTTATTTTTTTTAAATAATTTTATTGCTGGCATCACACGCTGGCATGTCACAAGCTGGCATTTATCGTCAACAGACTCATCCTCCCTCGACCACCACCACCAGAGCTCCTGTTGCTAATTATTTTTTTTTTAAACAACGATAATATTTTTAAAATGTCTGTCAAGACGGTTCTTAAACACATTAACGCTGGTAGAGTTCACGACAGGCGCGGGAAGATTATTCCATTTATCAATTACTTCGTAATGAAACGTCTGCCACGCAACTTAAATCCGTTATTACGAGTATTACTATTATCGAAAGTGAACAATTTGTCAAAATTTACGTTATCGATGTTATTAACGATTTTGAAAACTTCAATAAGCTCCCCCTTTAATCTCCTACTTTCGAGTGAATACAGGTCCAACTCTTTAATCCTATCTTCATAAGGCTTGTTGCGCAATGACGGAATTAGTTTCGTGGCACGACGCTGAATCCTTTCTAACCTATCAATATCCTCACGCAAATACGGGCACCAAAACTGAACGGCATATTCTAAATGAGGCCTGACTAGGGACTTGTAAAGGGGCAATATAATATCCTTCGATTTAAATTCGAAATTACGCGCTATGAAGCCTAACATCCTATAGCTTTTGCGCAAGACTCCAGGCACTGGTTCCTAACCTTTAAATCCTTAGATACGCGTACGCCTAAATCTACTTCCTCGTCAATGCTCGCTAACTCCCTATCATCCATCGTGTACGTGTAATTATTGTTAAGAGAACCTATATGCAAAACTATTGCATCTGCCACTTATCCGTCCACTCCATAATCCTATTTACATCGTCTTGGAGCCTATTTCTATCGTCCTCGTTAACAATCTTACCGCCTATTTTAGTATCGTCCGCGAATTTTGACACGTTACTAGTCAATCCTATATCTCTGTCGTTAATGTAAATTACGAATAGCCATGGGCCTAACACTGAACCCTGTGGGACACCGCTTCCTACATCCAACAACCCCGATTCACTACCATTAACTACGACCCTCTGTCTCCTAGCACGAAGCCATTCTTCTTACCAGTTAGCTACCTGACCGCGTATACCGTGCGCTTTGACCTTCGCAATTAATCTCCTATGCGGAACTGTATCGAACGCCTTTTTAAAATCTAAATAAATAACGTCAGCCGCTCTATGCCTATCGTATTCGCGCACTATTTCGTTATAAAATTCTAACCAATTAGTTAAACAAGACCTATGGCATCGAAACCCATGCTGACTACTATTAATCAAATCTCTACTTTCTAAGTGATCGATGATACGATCCCTAACTACGGATTCCAAAAGTTTACAGATAATTGACGTTAAGCTAATGGGCCTATAATTGCTAGCTACTGCGCGGTCCCTTTTTAAAAATAGGCGTGACGTTAGCTAATTTGAAGTCTTCAGGAATAATCCCCGTTTCGAGTGACTGATTAAAAATCTTCGTTAAGGGGCCTACGATAACGTCTTTCAAATCTTTCAAATGTCTGGGATAAAAAGCGTCTGGGCCTGGAGCCTTGCTAACTTTTAGCCTATCGATATAATGCGCAATCTCAGCCTCGTAAACAGTTATTTCATCCAAAATAGTCTTGCTACTAAATGGAACGATATCGTCCACGTCGGGGACATTATTTACGTCTTCTACGGTAAAAACTGTCGCAAAAAAGTTATTGAAAATACCCGCCATCACCTGAGCGTCAGAAGCCAAAGCGCCGTTAACGTCCACTAGAGGGCCTATGTTATCTTTTATCGACTTACGATTATTGACGTATTCAAAAAACTTTTTTTGATTATGTTTACTATCCGCAGCTATAAGTACCTCTAAATTACGCTTGATGTAAGATATTAGCGAAGTGTTTCCATTCAGCTTTTCTTTTTACAACTCAGGACGTGTATTTTTTTCTGTACAAAGCTAGGGATGCGGGTAGGAGGTTGCCAAACCTTAAAATAAAGGAATAGAGGAGTGTGCTCACCCAGTGAAGCTCCAACTCATCCCTATAGCATAATTACGAACTTTAGCAACTACCCGCAATACCATACCACATCAGAAGAGAGGATCGTAGTTCACCCATCACCATCCCACCTCAGACCTACAACCAGTCCAGCACTACAACACCGACAGAATTATGAACTTTAGCGACCATCAGCAATACCACATCAAGCATCTACGTACTGTTTGTGAAGAACCTTTTTCAGAATTTTCAGTGTGTAGTCTTATTTTGATCTACAGATCTACAGAAGCTAAGGCTAACAAAGACCCTAAGATCCACTCTAAGGTTAGCCCGAGAGAAAGGGAAGAGTAGGGGGTTAAAAGAGGAGAATAAGGGGTTAAGTAAGTAGCAAAACCTATCATTCGTGGGTTAACATTCATTCAGAAAAAAGGAAGAAAGACTCATCATCATCATCATCATCCGCCGGCCACTGCCGACAAGTCGGAAAAATAGTCGAAGAGAATAGGAAAGGAGTGAAAGATGAAAAGAAGTAAAATAAGAACGCTTACAAACCATGCAAACACAGTCTTGACCCAAGCACTATCATACCATGTAAACTACAGACATGCAAGTAAAGAGAGTTACATGCAAGTAAGGAGAGAAAAAAAAAGAAAAAAAAAAGGAGGTAGAGTATAACAAAAAGTGGGTTAGTTTACGCTACGAGCTACATCTACGTTCGTGTTAGTCTAATTTTTTTTTTTAATAATTTTATTGCTGGCATATCACGCTGGCATGCCACAAGCTGGCATTAATCGACAACAGACTCATGATGATAATGATGATGATCTTAATGATCTTAATGTAGGATTTTAATGAATGTTTCCACTCATCTTTTTCTTTTTACAATTCAGAACTGTTTTTTTCTGTATCCATTCATTTATTTCATTTGTATTATTAAATTTTTACATACAAACGGTTTTTAAAATAATTGTGTAAAGGGTAATAAAACGCACATATACCCTTCTGTTCATCAATAATATTTTTTGTAAGCAATCAATTATCATTTAATTCCATATTACATAGTTAGATATAACGCAATCAACATAAGTTATATTAGGGATAAAAAATACAAAAAAGATTCAACACAATACCTTTTTTCAGTATACTTATAGTAATAATAAAATATATGCAGGACAAATCATTATAAAATAATTACATTTATTTTTATATATTACTTGCACCATAAAATTAGAATACAATCTCTATTATCATCTTCTACCCCTTTGTGAGTACAGTAAATTCACACGTTATCTCAGAAATATTTACATCATTATTACTCTGAACGACGCAGTAGAGCCGTTTCAAAAATAAATCTCCGCTTAACGTATACGGGTATCTACAGGGTGGGCCGTAAGTTTCCATACATAGGGAAAATAAACATTTTTTTATGGACAACCATTTTTATTTATATAATATGCTCTACATGGTTGCCATTGTTTTGAAAACATATTTCAATACGTGTTCCCCACTGTTGATGAACATGCATTAGTACAGTTGACGTTATGCTTGTAATGGCGTTGGTGATACGTTCCTTTAGATGATTTATGTCTCGTATCTTTTCCTGATACACCATGGCCTTCAAGTGCCCCCAAAGATAGAAATCAAGGGGGGTGAGATCTGGGGATCTGGGAGGCCACTCCACAGGACCACGCCGACCAATCCAAGCATCCGGAAACTGCTGCTGATCCAAATACCGACGCACGTGAAGACCATAATGAGGTTGAGCTCCATCTTGCTGGAAGTAAACTGGGAAGTTACCTTCCTCGTTTAGCAGGGATGGGAAAATCTCTTCTTGCAACATGTTAAGATACCTTTCGGCATTAAGATTTCCACTGACAAAAATTGGTCCAATAATTCTGTCACCCCATATCCCGGCCCACACCATCACTTTACCGGCACCTTGCATCTTCGTCGGACTCAGCCAGTTAGGGTTAGCATTACTCCAATAACGTATGTTTTGCCGATTAACCTCTCCATTGACGTAAAAATTTGCTTCATCAGTAAACAAGATCTTACGTCAAACGCATATTCTTAGGGTATCTGAAACATAAAAACAAACGTTTAATTTTTCCTATGTATGGAAACTTACGGCCCACCCTGTATATTCAATATATAGCCCCTTAAACTCGTTTAATATTACCTTCGAGCCTATCTTACAAATGGATGTAACATTCTCATGCTCTTTAAGCATGGATAGAATAGCGTTAAAACCATGCTCGAGCACGCAGTCGTTTATTACACCATCGTCATCATCAAATTCGAGTTTATACACTACCCTCACTAAGCGATTATTTAGCCTCTTTTCACTATTTTTTCAATTATAAATTCTTTACAGCTCATATTGATGGTTGAGGAAATCTTCTAAGTCGTATCGACAGTTGTATCGTATATAAAGATATAATTC
This sequence comes from Bathynomus jamesi, assembly GCA_023014485.1. Taxonomy (NCBI): domain Eukaryota; kingdom Metazoa; phylum Arthropoda; class Malacostraca; order Isopoda; family Cirolanidae; genus Bathynomus; species Bathynomus jamesi. The sequence continues at coordinate 84,744 of JAJOZX010000842.1, forward strand.
TTCCGGATGAACGTCTAGAAGCGAGGGAGGGCAAGTAGCGTTCTACAGTAATCCGTCGTTCCAAAGCATATTCGAGGATCGTATAAAAATAGTGCATGTCGCTACCACCGAGTGTTTAATAAAGACTGCAGTTTACAGAACGTGGCTATTTCAGATATTCTCCCGAGGATGAAACGATGCCGAGTAGGTACAAGGATATTGTTAACGCTACTCTTCCACATCAGGCCTATGTCGACGCATTGTTGAATTTTATCACGGTTCGCACTTAACATACAAATAATAAAGCATGAGGGCATCTCACTAATTACACTGGTCAACAAAATCGAACTTTTTCCTCTCATCAAAGATGTATATACACTTTTCTAGACCAATTTTGTACGCTGATTCCAAATCTGTTTTCGGTTTTCCTTTAACACATCTAGTTATCGAAATATGACTCGTATTAATTTCAGCACAATTTAGCGTAAAAGTACAACTTTATTCATAAAAAGAAATGTACGCCAACCTAAAAACGTTGCGAGTATGATTTTCTTTTGTAAACCTTGTCCGGATCGTCGCGGTACAACATCCAGCAGTAGTCTGCCAGCATACTTTCGTTCCAGAAACTTTGGTAGCGATTTTCCACTGACTGAATGTCTTGATGGAAACGTTCCTCCTGTTCGTCACTCAACGCGCCAAGGTTTTAGGGAAAGAAATCTAGATGCGAATGTAAAAAAATGTATTTTCAAGGACATGCGACAGCCCATTTCTTGATATGCATCGAGCAGTTTCTGAACTCCATCTTTGTATGCGGGAGACTTGTGGTTACCCAAGAAGTTTCCACAAATCCATTTGAAAGCCTGCCATGCTTTTAGTTCTAAAGCATTGAGGCTTTCTTCAAAGCCTTCATCCTGCAGAACCTCCCTGATTTGGGGGCCCATATACTGTAGATTCACTCCTACAATTTCGCGGCACTGATTTTTGCAAATTTCCCAACAAGGTATCGAAACCCTCTCGAATTCGCCTTACCCATCGCTTTCACAAAATTTTCCATTAAGCCGAGCTTAATGTGGTGAGGTGGCAGGAAAATCTTTGGATCAACTAAAGGAACACACTGAACACTGGTCGTTCCTGGCTCGTATGTGCTTCGTTGATGCTAGTCACGTCTGATATAATGATCCGCGGTAGCACGGCTGTCCCATAGGCATAGGAAACAGTATTTCGTGAACCCTCCTTCCATGCACATTAACATACCAATGACTTGAGATCTACAGATCTACAGAAGCTAAGGCTAACAAAGACCCTAAGATCCACTCTAAGGTTAGCCCGAGAGAAAGGAAAGAGTAGGGGGTTAAGAGAAGAGAAGAGAATAAGGGGTTAAGTAAGAGCAACACCTATCACTCATGGGTTAACATTCATTCAGAAAAAGAGGAAAAGTCTCACCATCATCATCCGCCGGCCACTGCCGACAAGTCAGAAAAATAGTCGGAGAGAATAGGAGAGGGGTGAAAGATGAAAAGAAGTAAAATAAGAACGCTTACAAACCATGCAAACACAGTCTTAACTCACTGTCATACCATGCAAACTACAAACATGCAAGAAAAGAGTTAGACATGCAAAGTAAGGAAAAAAAAAAAAAAAAAAAGTAGGTAAGTTAAACAAAAAGTGGGTTAGTTTACGCTATGAGCTACATCTACATTCGTGTTAGTCTAATTTTTTTTTTTTTTTAATAATTTTATTGCTGGCATCACACGCTGGCATGTCACAAGCTGGCATTCATCGTCAACAGACTCATCCTCGAGCACCACCACCAGAGCTTCCTGTTGCTAACTTTTTTTTAAATTAAACAACGTTAATACCTTTAAAATGTCTGTCAAGACGGTTCTTAAACATATTAACGCTGGTAGAATGAACGACTGACGCGGGAAGATTATTCCATTTATCAATTACTTTAAACGTAAAGAAGTTTTTAGCGATATTAGTAATAAAACGTCTGCCACGCAACTTAAATCCGTTATTGCGAGTATTACTATTATCGAAAGTGAACAATTTGTCAAAATTTACGTTATCGATGTTATTAACGATTTTGAAAACTTCAATAAGCTCCCCCCTTAATCTCCTAGTTTCGAGTGAATACAGGTCTAACTCTTTAATCCTATCTTCATAAGGCTTATTGCGCAATGACGGAATAAGTTTCGTGGCACGACGCTGAACCCTTTCTAACCTATCAATATCCTCACGCAAGTACGGGCACCAAAACTGAACGGCATATTCTAAATGAGGCCTGACTAGGGACTTGTAAAGGGGCAATATAATATCCTTCGATTTAAATTCGAAATTACGCGCTATGAAGCCTAACATCCTATTAGCTTTTGCGCAAGACTCCAGGCACTGGTTCCTAACCTTTAAAATTTAGTTACGCGTACGCCTAAATCTACTTCCTCGTCAACGCTCGCTAACTCCCTATCATCCATCGTGTACGCGTAATTATTGTTGCGAGAACCTATATGCAAAACTTTACATTTATCTACGTTAAATTGCATCTGCCACTTATCCGTCCACTCCATAATCCTATTACATCGTCTTGGATCCTATTTCTATCGTCCTCGTTAACAACCTTACCGCCTATTTTAGTATCGTCCGCGAATTTTGACACGTTACTAGTCAATCCTACATCTATGTCGTTAATGTAAATTACGAATAACAATGGGCCTAACACTGAACCCTGTGGGACACCGCTACCTACATCTAACCACCCCGATTCACTACCATTAACTACGACCCTCTGCCTCCTAGCACGAAGCCATTCTTCTAACCAGTTAGCTACCTGACCGCGTATACCGTGCGCTTTAACCTTCGCAATTAGTCTCCTATGCGGAACTGTATCGAACGCCTTTTTAAAATCTAAATAAATAACGTCAGCTGCCCTATGCCTATCGTATTCGCGCACTATTTCGTTATAAAATTCTAACAAATTAGTTAAACAAGACCTATGGCGTCGAAACCCGTGCTGACTACTATTAATCAAATCTCTACTTTCTAAGTGATCGATAATACGATCCCTAACTACGGATTCCAAAAGTTTACCGACAATTGACGTTAAGCTAATGGGCCTATAATTGCTAGCTACCGCGCGGTCGCCTTTTTTAAAAATAGGCGTGACGTTAGCTAATTTAAAGTCTTCAGGAATAATCCCCGTTTCGAGTGACTGATTAAAATCTTCGTTAAGGGGCCTACGATAACGTCTTTCAAATCTTTCAAATGTCTGGGATAAAAAGCGTCAGGGCCTGGAGCCTTGCTAACTTTTAGCCTATCGATATAATGCGCAATCTCAGCCTCGTAAACAGTTATTTCATCTAAAATAGTCTCGCTACTAAATGGAACGATATCATCCACGTCGGGGACATTATTTACGTCTTCTACGGTAAAAACTGTCGCAAAAAAGTTATTGAAAATACCCGCCATCGCCTGAGCGTCAGAAGCCAAAGCGCCATTAACATCCACTAGAGGGCCTATGTTATTTTTACCGGCTTACGATTATTAACGTATTCAAAAAACTTTTTTGGATTATGTTTACTATCCGCAGCTATAAGTATCTCTAAATTACGCTTGGCATTCCTAACTGATCTTTTAACCTGACGTCTAAGCTCGATATATCTATTAAAGTTAGCTACCTGGCCATTACGCTTACTAAGTCTATACGCTCTATTACGCTCGTTTATAAACTCTCCTATTTCCCTACTCCACCACTTCGGTCTACCACGATTCTAGCGCGCTTGGGCCTACGAGGAATAAACTCCCTTTCAATATTCCTAAAACTTTCTTTAAACGCCACCCAACGCAAATTTGTGTCATTACCCATAAATAAGTTATCCCAGTCCACTACTCTCATCCTATCCGCGAAACTATCAAAATTAGCCCTACGAAAATCAGGGACTTCTATTACGTTACTATCCTGAGTGTTTTCTATCAATAACTTAAACCTAAGAATTTGATGATCGCTACATCCTAAACTCTCGCCTACTTCTAAACCTTCGACTATATTCTCGCCGTTCGTCATCACCAAATCTAAAATATTATCACCGCGCGTTGGTTCGGTAACTATCTGTCGTAAAAAGTTATCGTCCATAAACTCAACCAATCTCAAACCCTCTTCATTACCCGTAAAATTCTCGTAATTAACATTAGGGCAGTTAAAGTCTCCGACAATTATACTATTCCGATTGTCAATAAAATTACCAAGAAGTGAGTAAAATCTAGTATCTATATCGAGGGGTTGAACGGGAGGTCTATAAACAACAACAAAAATAAAACTAATACTACGCGCCCTAACTTCAACACAGATCGCATTAATTGCTGCCGGAAAATCTAACTTAACCTCGATAGCCCTAAGGGAATTACGAATGTACAGCAAAACGCCGCCTCCAAATCTATGTAACCTATCATTAGTAAAGAGTTTAAAACCCGGTATCTCAAGTTCCCCCAACAAGTCCCGAGTCACGGTATTTAACCAAGTTTCAGTGATAGCAACTATATCATAGTTGCCGGAATAAATTACCGCCTTAAATTCATTTAATTTATTTCTAATACTACGCGCGTTGCAATAAAAACGTTTAAGTTATTTTTTACCACGGGCCCGCGTTTTAAACTATTTATCACGTCGGGCCCGCGTTTCCCGGACCCACAACGTTTAAAGAAGGCTTCGACCTATACAGCTTTCGCACGCTTTCGTCTATTAACCTACCTAGCCTAGCATTACCTATTTCATTAAAATGCACCCCATCTTTTATAAAAAGGCTAGGATCATTGAATTCGGACCACAGCTTTACGAAGGGTACATTTTCCTCAGCACAAATCTCTTCTAATTTGTTATTCAAAAATATTGTTTTGGACGTAATTCTAAGACCCAACCCGTGCCTAGGGGTAATACCTAGAACTAAAGACCTATCTGACCTCGCCTTCAGGGACCTAATTAACCCCCTATATCTCTCCAAAAGGTCAGGCACTCTCGTATCGGGCCTATACGAGTCGTTGCCTCCTACCATCGTCACCAACATTGAGTGACGGGAAGCAACGTCAACCCTATCCACTTCGTCTCTAACTCTGTCAACCCTGGCCCCTGGGAGACAGACCCTCCTCCTCTTGGTTGGATTCCGTTTAACGAATTCTTTGTCCATGTGGCGCACTAAAGAATCCCCAATATTCCATTGATGAGTGATGTATTGGATTGCTTCGAGTAGTATATTCATGTTATCATACGTCTCCTTTAGATGAACGGAGTGGGTGATCGGGATGGACGGCTTTAAGTTCCCATTATGCAGGAGAACCACTTTCAAGCTTCGCTGTGAGGAAGCAATGAATTGGCGCCACTCAGATGGTGTGTGTACCTGTGACAAGTTCTCGAAAAGTCCATTAATATCATTGCAATAGCAGAGCGGACCGTCTACTGTAAAGAATGTCGCCAAATCATGGTTTCGTTTTCGATAGTAACACACTCGGTCGTTCTTTTCAAGTAAGTGTTTCTGCTTGAGTCTCAAGTAGAGAAGTTCTGATTTCTCTTTGGAGAGGGCTAGGTCTCAAATGAGGTCATTCAACTCGTTTTGGGTAAGCCTCTCCGGCTCCGATTGCTCTTCGTCAGGTCAAGATCGACCGAAGGTCCCGCATCTCCGCCAATCGCACCTTCGTCGGATTCCTTTTCGTCTTCTAAAGAATCGAGTCCATGCTGTGGAGGTACCGGAATCGGCATCGTGTCATCATGAGGGATCGGTCTGATCGTGGAGTCTACGTTCGGATAAACAATGTTATGCTTGTTCTTCACGGAGAATCCAGTTATGTTAACATTGGAAAAGTAACAATCGCCATGATGGTCTCTCGGCTCCCTCCATATCATGGGTATAGCGAACGGCATCGACTTTTTCCTTTGGTTCAACCATTCACGTAATCCATTCGAACAAGCGGTACAGATAACATGTGGCGCCCACGCCTTATCTTGGTTGCCTTGTGGACAGCCGACGTATAACCGGTAAGTTTTCCGAAGATCCATCGTGAATGTAGGCCGTTGTGATTTAGTCGCGAACGAGCCGCGCACGTAACAGAAATTGTCGGGGTGATTTTTACACTTTCGAGGCATGATGATCGATGAGTAGGTTGATGTAAATCACCTAAAAAAATAAAATGCGTAAGTGGGCGACATAAAACAAACCAAAACACAACACACAACTAAACATGTGACTGTTACGCCAAAGAATAAAAGGGTGTACATGTGCAACGTTTGCAAATGTGTGGCCAGCAACTGCTCTCACCTAAAATACAACAAGACAACCTGCGGAAAGCCCAAGTTGAAACGACAAAATGCCATACATGAGGGTACAGAAACGGTAAAGCAAAAACCTAAGCTGCAACGACAAAATACTCCGTACATGTATAAAGGATGCATATTATATGCCTTACCTTACCTTACACCCTTACAAAGGTTCCGCGCGATGATTCTTCATTTCTCGAAGGTCAAGCTTGTCGCCCTCCTCTCGAGTTGGCCTGGTGAAGTAGTGAGTTGGTTTTTGTACTCTCCACCTCACAGCCAGGTACGCCCGGCTCATCGGGGATTGTTCTGAGCCAGGCGTCTAATCTTCTTTTGAAGATGTCCATGGCAACTCCCTTCGTGTTTCTTACTGTAGGTCTTTGAGCAGCTGATTAAACAGTTTGGTTCTCTCACAACAAAACTATTTTCTTTCAGGGTTAAGGATGTTCCCTGTCTCGCCTTTAATTTGGGAACACGACACAGTCTACCTTTTCTACTTTCCACATTTGTTTGGGGAGTTATAGAGTTCAGAGTAAGATTAGGGACTAGTTTCTCCATTATTTTCCAAGTGTAAATAATGGTGTATCTCTTTCTTCTTCTTTCCACTGAATATAGGTCTAGTTCGCGTAACCTTTCCCAGTAATTTAGTCCTTTGCACCCCTTGATCTTGTCTGTGAAGCTTCTCTGAATCCCTTCCAGCTGCCTAATGTCCTCATTTTTATATGGGGATGTTAGGACCGAGCAGTATTCCAATTTGGGTATGGTCAGAGTTTTCAGTAGGAGAATCATTACATTCCTATCCCTTCGTTTAAAGGTTCTTAATATCTGTCCGTTATTCTCTTTGCTCTGTTTACTGCTATCTTATTTTGTGTTTCAAATTTCGCATCAGCAGTCATTACAACCCCTAAATCTTTTGCTCTAGAATTTCTCTGAATTTCCTGTCCATTTGGGGTATAATATTCCATGGATTTTAGGTCTTCTCTTTTTCCGTACCGTAACAGCTGAAATTTCTGTGTTAACTTCATATTGTTGATATTGTATATATTGTGTATATATAGTATTGTGTGTATATAGTATATATATATATATATAGTTATATGTATATTGTATACAGGGTGTACATAAAGTCAGGATCTATTTTTGTGAAGCACTTGGAAATTATATGGAATTCAATCATAAAATGATAAAGTGGTAACATTTATTAAATAATTAAGAGGATTCGACGTGACGCCCATCAGTATCCCTGCACAGCTCAGATCGTTCCGCAGCATTTCTAAACACATTCTGGAGCATTTGCGGGGTTATGTTATCTGCAGCAGTTTGTATACGTGTACGTAAGTTTTCAAGACTCGTAATCTTCGTCTGATAGACGTGCAATTTGATAAAGCCCCATGCAAAGAAATCTAAAGGGGTTAAATCTGGTGATCTCGCTGGCCAAGGTCTGTTGCTTCCGCGTCCGATCCAGCGATTTGGAAAACGTCCATTTAGATAATCCTGAACAATTTTGGCATAGTGACAAGGAGCACCATCATATTGATAGACGACGTGGATAGGATTGTTAGTACCGTCGTCTATCAACATGATGGTGCTCCTTGTCACTATGCCAAAATTGTTCAGGATTATCTAAATGGACGTTTCCAAATCGCTGGATCAGACGCGGAAGCAACAGACTTTGGCCAGCGAGATCACCAGATTTAACCCCTTTAGATTTCTTTGCATGGGGCTTTATCAAATCGCACGTCTATCAGACGAAGATTACGAGTCTTGAAAACTTACGTACACGTATACGAACTGCTACAGATAACATAACCCCGCAAATGCTCCAGAATGTGTTTAGAAATGCTGCGGAACGATTTGAGCTGTGCAGGGATACTGATGGGCGTCACGTCGAATCCTACTCTTAATTATTTAATAAATGTTACCACTTTATCATTTTATGATTGAATTCCATATAATTTCCAAGTGCTTCACAAAAATAGATCCTGACTTTATGTACACCCTGTATATTATTTTATTATATAAAGGACGAATATTATATATTGTATGTATAGTATTTTATATTATATATAGTTATATGCATATTATATATATATTATGATCGGTCTCATCTCAAACTCTAGACGTGCTAGAGGAAATACGAAAACAGATTTCGAACCAGCATCCCAACAGCTATCTCGCCCACCCATAATTATATCTGATGAAAAATTCGTCTTGGCTACTGTTATTATCATTCTTTTTGTACTTGTACCTGCTGGTATTTTATAATTCTCCTCCGCCTACTTCTCAACTATCATAAAGATTTTACCCATGTCTTCAATGTTCTGATATATAATATTACGTTTTGCGTACTCCGTATGTCTATATTTTGTTTCAAGCACGTAATTAATTGCAACTCTGCTACGTTTAAACACCCTCGCCGAGACTGTGAGGAGAGTACGTTAAGACGCTTCAAACTCAGAACCTGCTGTGAGGCATTACGCAATATTTATCTCGGTTCGTGAGTCCCGGGTGGTTGTGAGTCATTCGACTCTGATCCTACGTGGCAACTGTGGCTAGGGAGATGATGTGAAACATGAATGGATATGTACCAACATGAAAAAACTTAGGTTCAGCGTCAGGCGTGTATTTACATATGGGCCAAATGGGCCATGGCCTACTTGGCCCAGGGCGGCAAAATTATGAGGGCAGTAAAATTCTAGAAGAAAAGTCGTAACATGAAAGGTAACAAGAGAACACTTTTTAGGTTGGGAAAAAATCCAAAATTTCTGGTATTTTTTTAGCTATAAAAACGGAGAAAAGTTAGTACCACTTAAAAAAAAATCTCATTACGTTTGAACGAAGTCGATTTCAAAGTTGGTCCTTGGCCTTAATATATTTTATTAATTTTAATAATATCTTTATTTTAAAGATAATTATTTTTATTTTATTTAAGATTTATTGTTTACACTTTACAGAGCATCAAGCCAAAACTTGGCCAGTTATTTTGTTTAAAGTTTTCTCCATAAAATTGAATTTATATTTTTTCTATTTTGAAACTTTGAACTTTGAAACTGGACAACATTTAAAATTTAAAGACAAGATTGTGTTTATCTCAGTTTAGTACAGTAATGGTATTTATACAAGGTAAGAAGAAGGCAGTTTTTAAGACAATTTTGAATTTCTTATGTTAACTTAACTGCCTATTTGTAGTAAGCTGTTAGGGACCTACTCAGACTGGCTGAGCTATTTTTTTTAAATATATAATTATAATATATTTTATTAATTTTAATAATATATTTCTATTTTAAAATATATTATTTATATTTTTAATTAATTTCAGATGTATTTGGTTTTTCAGATGAGTGATGGGAGAAAAAGACTAAGCGGCTCGGAGTATAAGAAGAGAGCTCTGGAGAAAGCTGAAAAACAACGAGATGTCATTGACAAAACTGCGAAAATTGATACTTTCTTCAAGAAATCTGATATAAAGAGCAAAAATGTTGAAACAAATCCGAATGTTCTTTTAAAAGAATTAGAATGTACCGAGATTAGGAGTTTCCAAGAAGATCAAAATATTAATGAAGGTCCTAGTAATTTTAGATTATCTGTAATTTTAGATTATCTGGTAGAGAAGTTTAAGAATCCTGCCTACCCTACACTAAGTCTTGTGATGTAGGTAGTATTACAACTGCCTCCAGCAATACTTCCATTGGACAAGACCCAGCATTATGGGAAGTTAATGATGCTACACGTCATTATGTGTCAGAGTATGGCATAAATTAACCTTATTTGAAACACAGCTGGTCAACGGAGAGAAGGTGAAGAGAACATATTTGATGTATTTGGAGAGCACAGGCTCAATTTTCTGCGTTCCATGTCAGTTATTTGGTGGAAGTACTAAAATTGGTAAGGAAGGATTTGATGACTGGAAGCATGGCAGTGAAGCATTAACAAGCCATAAAAATTCCTCTGAACATAAGTCATGCGTGTTAGCTATGAAAATGAGAAGTTCAACTCTTGGAAGAATTGACAGATAACTTTCCTATCAAATTGATGAGGAGAAGAAGTATTAGAGGAATGTTTTATAACGATTTGTTGCAGTGGTCCGGTCACTGGCATCTCTTGGTTTTCCTTTTAGGGGCCACATTGAGAAATTTGGTTCTGTCCACAGTGGAAACTTTATAATGGCTTTGGAACCTATTGCTGAATTTGACCCTTTTCTGGGGGAACATATTGCAAAATACAAAAATCCAGGAAAAGGTCATACCTCATACTTGTCTTCGTTTACATGTGAGCAATTCATCAAACTAATGACTGACAAAGTTACCAAACAAATAACTGAGGAAGTGAAATGTACGAAGTACTATTCCATTATTGTGGACTCCACCCCAGACATATCACATGTCGATGAACTTGCAGTTATTCTGAGATACGTAAAAGAAGATGGGCATCCCGTAGAGCGATTTTTCCCATTCCTTCCCAGCGTAGGCCACAAATCAGAGCAGCTTTTCAACTCAGTTTCTAGCATATTAAAAATGCATGATCTCGACATTGCAAATTGCAGAGGACAGTCGTATGATAACGCTCCCAACATATCAGGGACTTACTCTGGCTTGCAAGCCAGCATAAAAGAAGCGTCTTCAGTAGCAGTTTACGTACCCTGCTCTGCACACTCATTAAATTTGATTGGACAGTATGCAGCAAGTTGCTGTAAGGAAGCCATTGATTTTTTCGCACTTCTCCAAAATCTTTACGTGTTCTTCACTGCCTCCATTCACCGTCCGTTGGGAAGTACTACAAAATCATTTTACCAAATCTGAAAATGTAACGCTAAAGAGCTTATCAGACACTCGATGGTCAGTCCGTGAAGAAGCGTGTAGGTGTCTCAATAAAGACTGGGAAGAGGTTATAGTGGCACTTACGTCCATTGAAGAAGATGAATCAGAAAAGCCTTGCACACGCAGTGAAGCATCAGGCTACGTCAATCAACTGCAACGCCTTGAAACTACAATTCTTTCTTTAATGTGGGGTTAGGGTGTGTCAATTTTAGGGAGCAAAGTGAAATCTTTAGATTTTAAAAGACTACTATTGACCAAATGATGCATTTTTATGTGCTAAATCGAAATCCAGATTTGACCACTCCTAGCTACTTATATTTGAATTTGAAGTTTATGAAAAATCAGTAATTTTTGCAAGGATTTTTCTTATTGTATATAACTACATTTTACACACATTACATACAAATAAAGACATTTTGATTTTATTTCAATATTAAAACTTAGAAATATAGATAGGTTTCTTGAACTTTGCCAAGGATGCCATGTCTGCCTTGCTCTTGTTCCTGGACATGAGCTCCCTACTGGCCACCTGGCCAATGATGTACGCCTCCCTCCTCTCTTGTGAGTAAACATGTTGTGCTGCTTCAGTTGTCATTCTTACACACCTCTCTACTGACTGTGTGTGTGAGGGCCATGCAGGAACTTCCGCTGGTCTATCCAGAAACTCGCAGCAGTGGTGAGGGAGCAGGTCAGAGGAGGATCAGTCACGCCAGAGTTCCAGTCAATAAGCTCAGAGAGTTTGGTGGCATCTGGGTTGATGTCAGGAGTCTTCCTGGGTCTGACACTGCAGTCTCCTACCTGTGTGTCCTCATCTCCTTCACCTCTGATTTCGAGTTTCCTTTTCACTGCCTCCCTCCTCTCCTCCACCTCACTGCACAGCATGGCCTGGAGCACCGCCTCAGAGTGTGCATACCAGGCTGATCTCTTCACTGTAGGCATCACTATTCCTATCACCTCCTCCTTATGACTTTTCAGCAGCTCCAGGTGGTACAGTACATGCCTGGGACCCTTCACCCAGCTGTGATTTAATTTGATGTTGAACCAGTTTGGCATGTAGACTCCCACTATTAATTCCACAATTATCCTCAGATTCTTCAGATTCCTACCCTTCAGCCCATGTTTGGAAATCCACAATCTACATAACCTTAGAGCCGTGGTGAGCCACCTACTGTGACGGACTGGCCCAATCTCCAGGAGAGCTAGACTCTGAGGTACCTCTCCCGATTTGATGGCAGTGATGATTCTCTAGCCATATGATCGGTCTGTGCTGAGGTCCTTGACTACCTCCTGACTGAGATGGGGTAGAGGAGGACCAACAATGATCCTCGTGAAGTTTGGGTTGATCTCCAGCTCAGTGGCAGTGCCTAACATCTTCCCTAGGGGCCCAGACCACTTGTTGTTGCTCAATGTCTTGCCATCCAGTGCAGTCACCGGGTGTCTGAGACTCAGCTCTCCAGTGTGCAAATCACAGACAATCCACACCAACTTCCTGCTAAGCTTGGCCTCCACATAATGCATTACTCCTTCCTCCCAGCCAGTATTCACATTAGTACTGTCACCTCCTATGGCCAAAAGGGTCTTGTCTGCTCCTCTCTCTCTTAGCCAGTTCACCAGATGATCAGCAATGACCTCAGCATGACTTCTCTCCTCTGCAGCTTCCTCTGGTACAAAATGCCACAAATATTTCCCACCTGGTTCATTGCACACTGTGTAGTGTTCTTCCTTAATGAGGCCAGGAAACTGCCTGTCACTGCCCTTAGCTTCCATCATCACGTTGGTGTCATCTCTTTTCCCATCAAAGAAGATACAGGTTGTGCCATTTTCCCTAATCTCTTCATCAAATTTCTTGACGAGCTCCTTAGTTAGTCTCTCCTGAGCCCTCCTCACCTTGTTGTGGTCAATCACCAGTGCTGTGTCAAACTCTGTGATAAGACTAGCATCAATCCAGGCAGCAGTGGCAATATCTGCAGTCTCTCTCGCCCAGTGTGATGTCTCAAGCTAGCCAGAGCTATGTTGGTGATATCTTCAGTGTTGTATTTCTTTTTCTTAGCCACAGGCAAGGAAGAAGTTGTCTCAGCCTCTGGTATGAAGTCTTCGTCCTCCTCTCTCCTCCCTGCCTTCTCCAGTATATCCCCAGTCTCCTCCAACTCCATCTCCAGCAATGACTCTTCCCTCAACTCCTCTTCTTTCTTGGCTGACTCCTTTGCCTTCCTCCTCCTCTTCTCCTCGGCCTTCCTTCTCTGCTCCGATCTCGGCAGCACTGCTTCCTGCCTCCTGGTCTCAGGGTGATCAACTAGACCCATCTGGTGTGCTCCAACACTTCCCACCTTTTATCTCTCACCTTTAATGAAGGCAAGCTCCTGCACTGGTATCTTCTGCTTGCTCCTGCACTGGTATCTTCTGCTCGCTCCTGCAGCTGCAGTCAATGTGAATCTCACTGTTGCAGACAGGGTTGCACCCAAGCTCAATGCATCTCCTGATCACACAGTGACAGGTCAGGATGTCCACCAATTTGTCCAGTTTCATCATGAACCTATCTTTGACCTCTAGCTTCATATTGCCAATGGACACCTTCACTGCCTCATCCCACAGTGCCTTCACTTTAGCCCTGATCCTGACCTCAGTGTTGATTACAGGTCCTGTGAATAGAGCGTTGGCCTTTCTCCACTGAGCCAGTAGCCCTGGAACAATGCCGTTGTTAATCAGGTCATTAACTGGGTAATTCCTACTGTCTTCCTCACTCATCTCTCTCCTCAACAAACACTTCAGCAGATCTCTGGCTGTGGGCAGCTCAGCAGGGGGAAGTTCCCTCCCAGTCCCCACCAAATGACTTAGGTGACAACTTGATTTGCTTCGGGTTCTGATTTCTTTCTGACTCATCCTGTGGACCTGTGAACAAAAGAAATGTCATTGAAATTTGGATAGGCCTACTGATTATGATTACACAAAATTAAGTTAATTGAAATTCTTAATATCTAGCTATAAGCTCAGTTAAAAGGTTTTGTTGTTATAGGTACAAGACTTAATTATTCAAAGTAATAACAATTTCATATATCTATCATATCAAAATATACAGAAAGTTTGGGTCACACATAACATTTCGAATAATTTGAATTCCACAATATTTACATTACGAAGTAATCAAAATTGTCAAAAAGGAGGGAAAACACATGCATTTGCAATCAAAACTCTAGCATTTGTGACTATGTGAAACTTAGAAACCATACTGCACAACAAAAATAACTAAAGTTGACCACACATGTCAATGATACATTGATATATGATGCTACAGTCATATTTAGGTTATATTTCAAACCTTTATGGTAAAATATAAGTAGGTAAATGGCTTCTTTAAACAACACTAAAGATATTTCTAAGTTTGCTAGATAATATGACATCATTTGAGCATTAATAGTTTTTGAATTGTTGACTTTACTAAAATTGACACACCCTAATGTGGGGTGACATTCTGGAAAGGTTCACTGCTACTGGTAAACAGCTCCAAGCAGTTAACATTGATCTTGGTGTCGTAGCAGAACTGTATGCATCATTGATATTCTATGTAAACGATGCAAGAGGCAATTTCGACTTTTATGAAGAAGCAACAATTAAGAAATCATCTATCCGTGAATATGACGTTACAATGAAAAGAAAAAAGAAAAGAAAACTTCGATTCGACGAAACTCGCGAAGGAGAGGTAGAATTAGATGGACGGAGGAACTTCTTCATTAATACTTATCTTGTGGTACTTGACAGATTATTGTCGGAATTAAACCTCGCAAAGATGTGTATAAGAACCTCCATGCACGGTTTGCATTTTTTACAACAGTCACCACGTTGAATCCGACAGATATAACTGCCAATGCTATTAAGCTTTGAGAATTTTACAAGGATGACTTGACGGAAGCATTTGTTAATGAGTGTCTTCATTTCTGTGGGTTTCTTCTGAATTTGGAGAAAAATCCTACGAGCATTCTTGAGATGAGTGAGATGATCCAAGCAAAAAGATTGAAAGAAGTTTATCCATATGTTGATATTGCGCTCAGGATCTTCCTATGTACGCCGGCTTCCAACTGTCCTGACAAAAGATCTTTTTCTGTACTGCGACGACTAAAGAACTACCTACGGTCAGTGATGTCAGAAAATCGTCTCAACTTATGAGAATAAAAACCCACTCTAATAGACAGAGTTTATTTCCACGACAGTTTCGACGCCCACTGGCATCCTCCTCGGGTGGATACAGAAACACAAATGAAACAAAACAAGAGGGAAAAACAGTTCAGGGATCGACCGTTAAGAAATTCGCACCTAGGTTGGATTCCATTCTCTCGAGACAGGAGGGGCATTTTCATTAAGTACATTCGCACAAATTTTAAAACTATCTTCCTGTTCTAAACATACAGATTCTATTATTTTTACATAATTATTACATTTATAATTAAATTTATTACATTTAATATTGCATAATTATTAATTACAGAAATTATAAATTTATTATTACATTGGTTATTACATTGTTGTTTATTATACAGAAATTATAAACCGAAAAACGAATGAAAAAAGGCGATTAGGAAATAATCCAGAGACCATTGAGAAATTCGCACCTAGGTTAGATATCGTTCTCCCGAAACCAGAAGGGCATTTTATTACAGGGTCAGCTTATAACTACATTTCCACAAATTAAAAATATCTTCTTGTTCTATACATACAGATCCTAATGTTTTGACATAATTCCTGCACATATTTATTTCCACATTAATTACTTCCATTATTACATTTACTAAAAGCGAGTAAGGAAACATTCCAATCCAGAGACATTTAAGAAATTCACACTTAGGTTCGAACACGTTCCCACGACTCCGTAAGGGATTTATTGACCAAGAATCTCATTAAAGGGTCTAACTTATAAGTACCTTCGCACAAATTAAAATTATCTACTTTTTCTATACACACAGATTCTATTATTTTTCTTTTGACATAATTATTACATTTATAAAGTACCTTACTTGATTCCCAATCTATAGCATGATTATTTTGGCTAGCGTGATAAAAAATGGCATTATTAGTATTACAACTTCTGAAGGCATATTTGTGTTCTTTGATACGGGTTTCAATATTTCTTTCAGTTTCTCCCACGTATACTAAATCACAACTTTTACAGGGAATGCTGTAGACACAGGCTTGTTCCTCTTTTGCAACGTTATTCCTAACCAATTTACTTTTCACGGTAGACGAATATTTGAACGCCAAAGCAAACTTAAATTCTTTCGTCAACGGTTTTACTCTTTCTATGCCGGCAATGTAAGGCAAACTCACATATTGTTTTTGGTTAACTGAAGGTTCCCGAGGGGCATAAAAAGATTTTCTGGCTTTAAAATACGCCTTTCTGATAAACCACTCAGAATATTTTAAATCCTTAAAAATGTTCCAAATCTTTGAATTTTCCGGATCCAGCAAATGTGGGCTACAAATCCTGAGTGCTCTTAGAAACATGGAAGAAATAATTGAGCTTTTAACCCCTTCATCATGATATGAAAAATAATGAATGTACGAATTACAAATCCGAAAAGGAAGTTCTTAATTTAGGGCTGTCGTTTGCGCTTAAACCCGATAAAAACATTGTTTTAGATTTTGTGTCTTCCGTAGTTAATTCCAGGGTGGATATTCCGTGTTTAAATGGTTTGATTCTGAGCAAGTTTCTGGAACATTTCAACTCATTGGACTCTATTCCCAAAAGATTCCGGTTAGCTTTAGACAAGCTCAGGAAGAATGAAGCAATATTTGTCACTAAAGCGGACAAAAGTAACACTGTGGTTATTTTGGACAAGTGTGATTATAAGCAAAAAATGGAAGCGTTACTTAGTGATGAATTCACCTACACCAAAGTGAGATCGTCCCCCTAAAGCGTCTTTCTGCCGAATTCAACAAAACCATCAGGAACTTATTAAAAGATGTCCCGGCGATTGATCCTAAAAGATTTCTACAGATTAACCCCAAACTCCCCCATTTACGGCCTACCCAAAACCCATAAGATTAATATACCACTCCGTCCCATTATTTCACACAGGGGTTCCTTTAGTTACAGGTTATCTAAATTTCTTGCAGATAAATTATCCCCATTAGTTGGTAAATTTTCAGGCTCGCACATCACTAATTCCTGTGACTTTATTAACAAAGTTATGTCCTTAGATTTAAAACGGGGAAGAATGATAAGTTTTGATGTTGAGTCCTTGTTTACGAAAGTTCCCATTGATGATGTACTTAGTTTTTAGATAGAAAATTGCCAACATGTAACGTAGAACTAGGCATGCCCACATCTGTATTTTTAGAACTGATAAAACTCTGTGTCACCAATATGCCTTCTCCTTCGGTGAAGAATTTTATTTGCAACGTTTTGGTATGGGAATGGGGTCCCCTTTATCCCCAATACTGAGTACATTATATATGGAGTATTATGAGTCGGAATTGTTGCAAACAATATGTCCCAGGAATCTAATTTGGTTTCGTTATGTAGATGATATTTTCTCATTTTGGCCTGACCACTGGAACAACTTTGACACTTTCTTTCAGTCATTAAATAATCTTGTTCCCTCTATTAAATTTACATATGAATGGGAGAACGACAAACAATTACCTTTTCTAGATGTTTTGGTCATTAACGAAAGCGGAAAGCCCAATTTCACGGTCTATAGAAAACCTACTCATTGTAATTCGTACATTCATTATTTTTCATATCATGATGAAGGGGTTAAAAGCTCAATTATTTCTTCCATGTTTCTAAGAGCACTCAGGATTTGTAGCCCACATTTGCTGGATCCGGAAAATTCAAAGATTTGGAACATTTTTAAGGATTTAAAATATTCTGAGTGGTTTATCAGAAAGGCGTATTTTAAAGCCAGAAATCTTTTTATGCCCCTCGGGAACCTTCAGTTAACCAAAAACAATATGTGAGTTTGCCTTACATTGCCGGCTTAGAAAGAGTAAACCGTTGACGAAAGAATTTAAGTTTGATTTGGCGTTCAAATATTCGTCTACCGTGAAAAGTAAATTGGTTAGGAATAACGTTGCAAAAGAGGAACAAGCCTGTGTCTACAGCATTCCCTGTAAAAGTTGTGATTTAGTATACGTGGGAGAAACTGGAAGAAATATTGAAACCCGTATCAAAGAACACAAATATGCCTTCAGAAGTTGTAATACTAATAATGCCATTTTTTATCACGCTAGCCAAAATAATCATGCTATAGATTGGGAATCAGTAAGGTACTTTATAATGTAATAATTATGTCAAAGAAAAATAATAGAATCTGTGTGTATAGAAAAAGTAGATAATTTTAATTTGTGCGAAGGTACTTATAAGTTAGACCCTTTAATGAGATTCTTGGTCAATAAATCCCTTACGGAGTCGTGGGAACGTGTTCGAACCTAAGTGTGAATTTCTTAAATGTCTCTGGATTGGAATGTTTCCTTACTCGCTTTTAGTAAATGTAATAATGGAAGTAATTAATGTGGAAATAAATATATGCAGTAATTATGTCAAAACATTAGGATCTGTATGTATAGAACAAGAAGATATTTTTAATTTGTGGAAATGTAGTTATAAGCTGACCCTGTAATAAAATGCCCTTCTGGTTTCGGGAGAACGATATCTAACCTAGGTGCGAATTTCTCAATGGTCTCTGGATTATTTCCTAATCGCCTTTTTTCATTCGTTTTTCGGTTTATAATTTCTGTATAATAAACAACAATGTAATAACCAATGTAATAATAAATTTATAATTTCTGTAATTAATAATTATGCAATATTAAATGTAATAAATTTAATTATAAATGTAATAATTATGTAAAAATAATAGAATCTGTATGTTTAGAACAGGAAGATAGTTTTAAAATTTGTGCGAATGTACTTAATGAAAATGCCCCTCCTGTCTCGAGAGAATGGAATCCAACCTAGGTGCGAATTTCTTAACGGTCGATCCCTGAACTGTTTTTCCCTCTTGTTTTGTTTCATTTGTGTTTCTGTATCCACCCGAGGAGGATGCCAGTGGGCGTCGAAACTGTCGTGGAAATAAACTCTGTCTATTAGAGTGGGTTTTTATTCTCATATTTTGACCTTCACGTAAAAAAGTGAAGTTTTTTGCATTTATCGTCTCAACTTTTTAGCTATCCTTAGTATTGAATCGGAACTCACGAGAGCTCTTAGCTATACAGATCTTATTGACTCCTTCCCTGCTCAGCAATCTCAGCGGAAACTGCTTTGAGTATTTTACAACAGTCGATTTCGTAACTAAATATAAGATCGTAAAGGTAACCTACAATGCATTTCTGTTCACACATTTAAGGGATTGTTTTATATATATATATATATATATATATATATATATATATATATATATATGTATATATGTAATATGTATAGATATATAGATATATAGATATATAATATATATATATATATATTATATATATATATATACTATATATATCTGACCGGCAATCGGAAGATCCCGGGTTCGATTCCCGGGTGGTTACCTCATTTTTTCATTTGTTCGTTCTCTCTTCTCATCTTGAGCGGAATGTTCTCCTATACAAGCGTCGTTCTTTACGATATATATATATATATATATATATATATATATATATATATATGCTGCAAACCCACAAGGAAAAAGAAAAACGATTCCAAGGCCTTTCGTGTATTCAAAGCTACACCTCGTGTAGCTTTGAATACACCTCGTGTAGCTTTGAATACACCTCGTGTAGCTTTGAATACACGAAAGGCCTTGGAATCGTTTTTCTTTTTCCTTGTGGGTTTGCAGCATTTATTCATTTCACGTGTTTTATTGTGAAATTCATCATATATATTATATATATATATATATATATATATATATATAATATATATATATATATGCTGCAACCCACAAGGAAAAAGAAACGATTCCAAGGCCTTTCGTGTATTCAAAGCTACACCTCGTCAGGGAATGAAGTTAAAAGGCGAGAAGCCCATATATATATACAACGTACAGGAAAACAAACAATTAGCACATACTTAACAAGGGTTAATGAGAGGCAAAAGAAATTTTAACATGATATCGTCAATTTTATAAGTCCCCGAGCTGTTATTGAAATTGTTTTTAAAATGAATAAATGCACATTCTAGAAT
>JAJOZX010000842.1:110000-122500 GCA_023014485.1 Bathynomus jamesi
TATATATATCTCTCTCTATATATATATATATATATATATATATATATATGTTATAATGTATATGTTATATATATATGTTAATATATATATATATATAATATATATATATATATAATATATATATGTTATAATGTTATAATGTTTCAGACCAACAAAGTCCCTAGGATCCACTCATCGCTGGTCCACCTAACTGTGTTCGTGTATTGTTTATGTCCTCCGTGGTGGCCGAGGGGACCTACAATTTTACGTGGGTTCCGAACCACAAGAACATAAGAAATTTATGTAAAAACTGCCGGTAAATTGGCAACGACCAATTTTTACGAAACTAAATAATTATCAATTTAAAACATTAATTATCGATTTAAAACTAAAGATAGAATCTCTGATCCAGAGGACCAAGTCACAACAGACTACTATCCACAAATATGTTACACTCTATATCTATATATATATATATATATATATATATATATATATATATATATATATATATATATATATATATATATATATACATACACATATATATATATATATATATATTTCTATAATATATATAATATCTATATATATATATATATATATATATATATATATCTATATATATATATATATATTATCTATATATATATATATAATCTATATATATATATATATATATATATACATATCTATATATATATATATATATATATATATATATATATATATATATATATATATATATCTCTATATATATATATATCTATATATAATATATCTATATATATATATATATATATCTATATATATCTATATATATATATATATATATATATATATATATATACATATCTATATATATACATACATATATATATATATACATTAATATATATATATATATATATATATATATATATATATATATATATATATATATATATGTTATAATGTTATAATGTTTCAGACCAACAAAGTCCCTAGGATCCACTCATGGCTGGTCCACCTAACTGTGTTCGTGTATTGTGTATGTCCTCCGTGGTGGCGGAGGGGACCTACAATTTTACGTGGGTTCCGAACCACAAGAACATAAGAAATTTATGTAAAAACTGCCGGTAAATTGGCAACGACCAATTTTTACGAAACTAAATAATTATCAATTTAAAACATTAATTATCGATTTAAAACTAAAGATAGAATCTCTGATCCAGAGGATCAAGTCACAACAGACAACTATCCACAAATATGTTACACTCTATATCTATTTATAAAGGACATGCAAATATATCGGATCCAAAGAATCCAGTCAATTTCATTACGGCATCCATGAAGTCACGGTCCACATCGATAGCGGACCAAGTCAAAATTTACAATCATATACATTACAATATATACACTTACGAGAAAAAGAGCAGGTGTAGCTGTAAAGACTGTACAGTAATGTAGAAATGTGTTTGCACCCATTTTGGGTCTCCCATTTAAAGGTGTTTGTGGGGCAAGTGAAGATCATGAGTTTTTCAATACCTCACAGTACTATGGGGGTCACCGCTCGGCAGAGGAATCTCTTTAAATGGGGTGTGTAAGGACAGAGAGTATCCCCTAACCCAAGACGCTGCCTCCCTATATCCCACAACACTTGTGTTGAGCTGTGGGATCTATCCCCAGAAAGCCTTAATTTTACTACCTTAAACTATACTCTTTCTATCAACATATGCGTCTAATCGATTTTTAAACATGTTTATAGACGTGCTACTAATTACTTCTACCGGCAAACTATTCCAGCTATTTACTATTCTATGCGTAAAAACGTTTTTCGCAACTGCTGTCTCGAACCTTCTACTTGTCAACTTACACCCGTTATTTCTAGTCCTATTATATTGAGATATTTCGAAAAAGCTATCTCTATCTACGTTATCGAACCCATTCATAATTTTGAAAACCTAGATTAGATCACCCCTTAACCTCCTGGTCTCGAGTGTTGTCAATTTTAACTCCTGAAGCCTATCCTCGTACGACTTTGACCTAAGCGACGGAATCATCTTAGTTGCTCGTCTTTGAACTCTTTCGATTTTGTCTATATCTTTGCGCATATACGGATATATATATATAATATATATCTATATATATATATATATATATATATATATATATATATATATATATATATACACATATATATATTTAACGAGCGTAGAGCAGGAAAAAGATTTAGGAGTTATAGTCACTGGTGATTTAAAAGTAGCGAAACAAAGTACAGCAGCGGTCAATAAGGCGAACAAAGTGTTAGGTTTTATAGCTCGAAATTTTGAGTACAAATCGCGCGATATTATAGTTCCTCCTTATAAATCATTAGTTAGACCCCATTTGGAGTACGCGGTCCAATTTTGGAATCCGCATATGCGCAAAGATATAGACAAAATCGATGAGTTCAAAGACGAGCAACAAAGATGATTCCGTCTCTTAGGTCAAAGTCGTACGAGGATAGGCTTAAGGAGTTAAAATTGACTACACTCGAGACTAGGAGGTTAAGGGGTGATCTAATCCAGGTTTTCAAAATTATGAATGGGTTTGATAACGTAGATAGAGATAGCTTTTTCGAAATATCTCAATATAATAGGACTAGAAATAACGGGTGTTAAGTTGACAAGTAGAAGGTTCGAGACAGCAGTTGCGAAAACTTTTTTACGCATAGAATAGTAAATACCTGGAATAGTTTGCCGGTAGAAGTAATTAGTAGCACATCTATAAACATGTTTAAGAATCGATTGGACGCGCATGTTGATAGAAAGGGTATAGTTTAAGGTAGTAAAATTAAGGCTTTGTGGGGGTAGATCCCACAGCTCAACACAAGTGTTGTGTGATATAGGGAGGCAGCGTCTTGGGTTAGGGGATACTCTCTGTCCTTACACACCCCATTTAAAGAGATTCCTCTGCCGAGCGGTGCCCCCCATATTACTGTGAGGTATTGAAAAACTCATGATCTTCACTTGCCCCACAAACACCTTTAAATGGGAGACCCATAATGGGTGCACACACATTTCTACATTACTGTACAGTCTTTACAGCCACACCTACACTTTTCCTCGTATGTGTATATATTGTAATGTATATGGTTGTAAATTTGACTTGGTCCGCAATCGATATGAACCGTGACTTGATGGATACCGTAATGAAATTGACTGGATTCTTTGGATCTGATATATTTGCATGTCCGTTATATAATAGATATAGAGTGTAACATATTTGTGGATAGTAGTCTATTATGACTTGATCCTCTGGATCGAGAGATTCTATCTTGTTTTAAATCGATAATTAATTATTTTTAAATTGATAATGTATATGGTTGTAAATTTTGACTTGGTCCGCAATCGATATGGACCGTGACTTGATGGATACCGTAATGAAATTGACTGGATTCTTTGGATCTGATATATTTGCATGTCCGTTATAAATAGATATAGAATGTAACATATTTGTGGATAGTAGTCTATTATGACTTACTCCTCTGGACCGAGAGATTCTATCTTTAGTGTTAAACCGATAATTAATTATTTTTAAATTGATAATTATTTAGTTTCGTAAAAATTGGTCGTTGCCAATTTACCGGCAGTTTTTAAATAAGTTTCTTATGTTCTTGTGGTTCGGAACCATGTAAAATTGTAGGTCCCCTCCGCCACCACGGAGGACATACACAATACACGATTACGAACACAGTTAGGTAGACCAGCCATGAGTTGATCCTAGGGTCTTTGTTGGTCTGAAACATTATAACATTATAACATTATATATATATATATAATATATATATATATATATATATATATATATATATATATATATATATATCTATTGGCTAGAAGAGTGGTTGCGAGGTAGGAAACAGAGGTGGTGTCGTTGATGGAGCGGAGTCGTGTTGGGCTAATGTAACGAGTGGCGTTCCTCAGGGTTCTGTATTGGGCCCCTTGCTTTTTCTTATATATATTAACGATTTAGATGTCGGCTTAGTCAGTACAGTTTCAAAGTTTGCGGATGACACGAAGCTGGGTGGTAGGGCGATTAATGACGAAGATAGAGGTAAAATTCAGGAAGATCTGAATAAAATCGTTGATTGGTCAGTCACATGGCAAATGAGATTTAACGTGGATAAGTGCAAAATTTTGCATATAGGTTCGCGTAACGGTAATTTTGCGTATAGTATGTCAGGGAAAGATTTATCAAACGTAGAGCAGGAAAAAGATTTAGGAGTTATAGTCACTAGTGATTTAAAAGTAGCGAATCAAAGTACAGCAACGGTCAATAAGGTGAACAAAGTGTTAGGTTTTATAGCTCGAAATTTTGAGTACAAATCGCTCGATATTATAGGTCCACTTTATAAATCATTAGTTAGACCCCATTTGGAGTACGCGGTCCAATTTCGGAATCCGCATATGCGCAAAGATATAGACAAAATCGAAAGAGTTCAAAGACGAGCAACTAAGATGATTCCGTCGCTTAGGTCAAAGTCGTACGAGGATAGGCTTAAGGAGTTAAAATTGACAACACTCGAGACTAGGAGGTTAAGGGGTGATCTAATCCAGGTTTTCAAATTATGAATGGGTTCGATAACGTAGATAGAGATAGCTTTTTCGAAATTTTTCAATATAAGAGGACTAGAAATAACGGGTGTAAGTTGACAAGTAGAAGGTTCGAGACAGCAGTTGCCAAAAACTTTTTTAGGCATAGAATAGTAAATAGCTGGAATAGTTTGCCGGTAGAAGTAATTAGTAGCACGTCTATAAACATGTTTAAAAATCGATTAGACGCAT
This sequence comes from Bathynomus jamesi, assembly GCA_023014485.1. Classification (NCBI taxonomy): domain Eukaryota; kingdom Metazoa; phylum Arthropoda; class Malacostraca; order Isopoda; family Cirolanidae; genus Bathynomus; species Bathynomus jamesi. The sequence continues at coordinate 114,788 of JAJOZX010000842.1, forward strand.
ATGTTGATAGATTGGGTATAGTTTAAGGTAGTAAAATTAAGGCTTGTGGGGATAGATCCCACAGCACAACAAAAGTGTTGTGGGATATAGGGAGGCAGCGTCTTGGGTTAGGGGATACTCTTTGTCCTTACACACCCCATTTAAAGAGATTCCTCTGCTGAGCGGTGCCCCCCCATAGTACTGTGAGGTATTGAAAAACTCATGATCTTCACTTGTCCCACAAACACCTTTAAATGGGAGACCCAAGATGGGTGCACACACATTTCTACATTACTGTACAGTCTTTACAGCCACACCTACACTTTTCCTCGTAAGTGTATATATTGTAATGTATACAGTTGTAAATTTTGACTTTGTCCACAATCGATATGGACCGTGACTTATTTTTCGTGACAAGGTACTAGTACTGATGGATACCGTAATGAAATTGACTGGATTCTCTGGATCTGATATATTTGCATGTCGGTTATAAATAGATATAGAGTGTAACATATTTGTGGATAGTAGTCTATTATGACGTGATCCTCTGGATCCAGAGATTCTATCTTCAGTTTTAAATCGATAATTAATTAGTTTTGCTAAATTGGTTGTTGCCAATGTACACAGTGTACAGGAAGTTGTTACATAAATTTCTTATGTTCTTGTGGTTCGGAACCCACGTAAAATTGTAGGTCCCCTCCGCCACCACGGAGGACATACACAATTACGAACACAGTTAGGTAGACCAGCCATGAGTGGATGCTAGGGTCTTTGTTGGTCTGAAACATTATAACATTATGATATATCTATATATATATATATATATCTCTATCTATATATATCTATATATCTATCTATATACAGTATATATATATCTATATATATATCTATATCTATATCTTCTATATCTATCTATATATGTCTATATCTATATCTATATATATATATCTATATATCTATATATCTATATATATATATATATATATATATATATATATATATATATATATATATATATATATCTATCTATATCTATATATATATATATATATATATATATATATATATATATATATATATATCTATAATCTATCTATATCTATATCTATATATATATATCTATATCTATATCTATATATATCTATATATATATATATATCTATATATCTACAGGGTGGGCCGTAAGTTTCCATACATAGGAAAAATTAAAAGTTTGTTTTAAGGTTTCAGATACCCTAAGAATATGCGTTTGACGTAAGATCTTGTTTACTGATGAAGCAAATTTTTACGTCAATGGAGAGGTTAATCGGCAAAACATACGTTATTGGAGTAATGCTAACCCTAACTGGCTGAGTCCGACGAAGATGCTAGGTGCCGGTAAAGTGATGGTGTGGGCCGGGATATGGGGTGACAGAATTATTGGACCAATTTTTGTCAGTGGAAATCTTAATGCCGAAAGGTATCTTAACATGTTGCAAGAAGAGATTTTCCCATCCCTGCTAAACGAGGAAGGTAACTTCCCAGTTTACTTCCAGCAAGATGGAGCTCCACCTCATTATGGTCTTCACATGCGTCGGTATTTGGATCAGCAGTTTCCGGATGCTTGGATTGGTCGGCGTGGTCCTGTGGAGTGGCCTCCCAGATCCCCAGATCTCACCCCCCTTGATTTCTATCTTTGGGTGCACTTGAAGGCCATGGTGTATCAGGAAAAGAAACGAGACATAAATCATCTAAAGGAACGTATCACCAACGCCATTACAAGCATAACGTCAACTGTGCTAATGCGTGTTCATCAACAGTGGGGAACACGTATTGAAATGTGTTTTCAAAACAATGGCAACCATGTAGAGCATATTATATAAATAAAAATGGTTGTCCATAAAAAAATGTTCATTTTTCCTATGTGTGGAAACTTACGGCCCACCCTGTATATATATATATATATATATATCTATCTATATATATATATATATTATATATATATATATATCGGTGCTGGTTAAGTGTGCGGTCTACCTACGATTGGTTAGGTTTAATCATGATATTTTAGTTAAAACTAACGAAAATATCATGACTAACCTAACCAATCGTCAAGGGCGATTGACAATGGGATGTAAACAAACAATTATTAAACAAGATAAGAAGCTATAATTAAAAGGTAGACCGCCGATCGTAGGTAGACCGCACACTTGACCAGCACCTATATATATATATATATATATATATATATATATATATATATATATATACAGGGCGTCACAAAAAAATGTGTATACACACTTTAACAGCTGATAACTCAATTGATGTTTCTTTCTTTCTAAGTTAAACCCATTAGAATTAATAATGGCAGTCAGACTAACTTTTAACAAAGGAAATTCATTCTAAAATGCTACTGGAAGTGTGAAAACGCAGTTGAAGTGCAAAGACAGTTTAGGAGGGAGTTTCAAACAGATCCACCAACGCGATTTACCATCACTCGAATTAGAGATAAGTTTGAAGCCGATGGAACTGTTCAGAATGTCCACAAGAAGCGTTCCGGAAGACCACGGACATCGACAAACCCCACAAAGCAAGAAAGAGTACTGGAAACGTATCACCAAAGTCCAAGAAAATCTGTGCGGCAAGCGAGTCGTGAGGTAGGAATTTCAGAATCGTCTGTCCAACGCATTTTGAAGCGCTGTCAATGGAAAAGTTACATTCCAAGATTAGTCCATGCTATTAATGAAGATGATCCGGACCGAAGAGTGGAGTATTGCGAGTGGTACTTGGCACGATGTGGATGTGGATTGGACGAAGGGGTTTCGTAGAATACCCTCCGCGTTCACCAGACCTCACACCACTAGACTTTTTTTATGGGGATATTAAAAGACAAAGTCTACGCTATAAAACCTGCAACAGTCGCTGAATTGAGAGCAGCCATTGAACGAGAATGCACACAAATACCAAACGAAATGTTTCGTGATGTTTGCGATTCCATTGCTTCGCGTTATCAGCAGTGCCTGGACCAGAACGGACGTCAGTTTGAAAACAGGCGTTGACAAAACAATTAAATAATGTCTGTAGATTCTATTACATTTTGAAAATGAAATGTATTATAATAAACACTGCCTTTATAATTATTTAAAGTGAGTATACATTTTTTTGGGACGCACTGTATATATAGATATATATATATCTATATATAGATATATATCTATATATATATATATATATTATATATATATATATATATATATATATATATATATATATATATATATATATGTCTGTGTTTAACATATATATATATATATATATATAATATAATATATTATCTATATCTATATCTATATCTATATATATATATATATATATATATATATATATATATATATATATATATAATCTATATATATCTATATACTCTATATATATAAATCTATATATATCTATATATATCTATATGTATATATATATCTATCTATATATATCTATATAATAATGTTATAATGTTATAATGTTTCAGAACAACAAAGACCCTAGGATCCACTCATGGCTGGTCTACCTAACTGTGTTCGTAATCGTGTATTGTGTATGTCCTCCGTGGTGGCGGAGGGGACCTACAATTTTACTTGGGTTCCGAACCACAAGAACATAAGAAATTCATGTAAAACTGCCGGTAAATTGGCAACGACCAATTTTTACGGAAGTAAATAATTATCAATTTAAAAATAATTAATTATCGATTTAAAACTAAGGATAGAATCTCTCGATCCAGAGGATCAAGTCATAATAAACTACTATCCACAAATATGTTACACTCTATATCTATTTATAACGGACATGCAAATATATCAGATCCAAAGAATCCAGTCAATTTCACTACGGTATCCATCAAGTCACGGTCCATATCGATTGCGGACCAAGTCAAAATTTACAACCATATACATTACAATATATACACTTACGAGGAAAAGTGTAGTTGTGGCTGTAAAGACTGTACAGGAATGTAGAAATGTGTGTGCACCCATTATGGTTCTCCCATTTAAAGGTGTTTGTGGGGTAAGTGAAGATCATGAGTTTTTCAATACCTCACAGTAATATGGGGGGCACCGCTCGGCAGAGGAATCTCTTTAAATGGGGTGTGTAAGGACAGAGAGTATCCCCTAACCCAAGACGCTGCCTCCCTATATCCCACAACATTTGTGTTGAGCTGTAGGATCTATCCCGACATATGCTTAATTTTACTACCTTAAACTATACCCTTTCTATCAACATGCGCGTCTAATCGATTTTTAAACATGTTTATAGACGTGCTACTAATTACTTCTACCGGCAAACTATTCCAGGTATTTACTATTCTATGCGTAAAAAAGTTTTTCGCAACTGCTGTCTCGAACCTTCTACTTGTCAACTTACACCCGTTATTTCTAGTCCTATTATATTGAGATATTTCGAAAAAGCTATCTCTATCTATGTTATCAAACCCATTCATAATTTTGAAAACCTGGATTAGATCACCCCTTAACCTCCTAGTCTCGAGTGTAGTCAATTTTAACTCCTTAAGCCTATCCTCGTACGACTTTGACCTAAGAGACGGAATCATCTTTGTTGCTCGTCTTTGAACTCATCGATTTTGTCTATATCTTTGCGCATATGCGGATTCCAAAATTGGACCGCGTACTCCAAATGGGGTCTAACTAATGATTTATAAGGAGGAACTATAATATCGCGCGATTTGTACTCAAAATTTCGAGCTATAAAACCTAACACTTTGTTCGCCTTATTGACCGCTGCTGTACTTTGTTTCGCTACTTTTAAATCACCAGTGACTATAACTCCTAAATCTTTTTCCTGCTCTACGCTTGTTAAATCTTTCCCTGATATACTATACGCAAAATTACCGTTACGCGAACCTATATGCAAAATTTTGCAATTATCCACGTTAAATCTCATTTGCCACGTGACTGACCAATCAACGATTTTATTCAGATCTTCCTGAATTTTACCTCTATCTTCGTCATTAATCGCCCTACCACCCAGCTTCGTGTCATCCGCAAACTTTGAAACTGTACTGACTAGGCCGACATCTAAATCGTTAATATATATAAGAAAAAGCAAGGGGCCCAATACAGAACCCTGAGGAACGCCACTCGCTACATTAGCCCAACACGACTCCGCTCCATCAACGACCACCCTCTGTTTCCTGCCTCGCAACCACTCTTCTATCCAATTTATTACTACACCCCTGATTCCATGAGCCTTAGTTTTTTCAATGAGTCTTTTGTGCGGCACGGTGTCAAACGCTTTTTGAAAATCTAAGTACATTACATCAACCGCCCGATGTCTATCGTAAACGTCAACCACGCTTTGGAAAAATTCTAAAAGATTAGTTAAGCAAGATTTGTTTCGCCTAAAACCGTGCTGCGCGTTTCTTACCAGATTATGCACTTCTAAGTGTTCGACTATAGGATCCCTAATTATTGATTCCAGTAGCTTACCTACAACAGACGTTAAACTGATTGGCCTATAATTTCCCGCCGCACCTTTATCGCCTTTCTTAAAGATAGGTGTTACGTTTGCTAGCTTGAAATTATCTGGTACGCACCCCTGAGAAATAGACGCATTAAAAATCTTTGTTAGCGGCACAAAAATGCTATCTTTTAATTCTTTTAGTTGTATGGGATATATGGAATCCGTACCCGGTGATTTACGCGTTTTCATTTTATCAATATAGCGCATTACTTCCCCTTCACTAACGACAATATTATCCAAAATATTACCATTATCAAAAGGTATTATGTCTATGACCGTAGGGATATTCGTTACATCTTCTATAGTAAAAACTGACGTAAAAAATTCGTTTAGCAAGGTAGCCATTTCCTTGTTTTCAGAGACTAGATCTCCATTTACATTTTTCAATGGACCCAAGACACTTTTTACTGGATTTCTATTATTGACGTATTGAAAGAATCGCTTGGGGTTTTCTTTACCGTCACGAGCTATGGAGATTTCAAATTCGCGCTTGGACTTTTTTATTACACTTTTCGCTTCACGCCTCAGAGATATGTAGTTGTTTCGTAACAACAAATTGTCTTTATCGCACTTATGTTGCCTATAAGCCCTATCTCTACTCCTTATAATGTTTCGTACTCTAGAAGTAAACCACAAGGGCTTGTTGTTTACTTTCGCACGCTTAATTTGTACGGTACACATTCCTCATTTATAGTCCTAAATACTGTTTCGAACGATTCCACATTAGTTTTGCGTTGGAGTTCTCCATCACGTTTTCCCAATTGACGTGTGACAATTTATTTCGAAATTTACAAAAGTCTGCGTGCTGGAAGTTAGGAATTTTAGTCGAGTTAGTTGGTTTCGAGTGACTTACTGAGAGGACAAACTCTACCATATTGTGATCGCTATTGCTTAACGGTTCTATTACTTGAAGATCAGTAATTAGCCTATCATCCGTAGTTATTACTAAATCTAAAATACTGTCCAACCTCGTAGGTTCCCCAACCTTTTGAATAAGAAAGCTATCCTCGAGAAAATTAACTAAACGATTACCTTCCGCGTCTCCCTGCATTGTATCGTAATTCACGTTGGCGCAATTAAAGTCACCCATAACTAAAGCCTGCTCACTACCGATTATTCTCTTTAGTTCACGATATAACGCTTCGTCCGTATCAGCTGTTTGATTAGGGGCCTATATATAACCGCAACAAGAAGTTTGAAGTCGTTTAATTTAAGTTCTGCTATAGTCGAATCTATCGGTTCTGGAATTGAGTGCTTTACTTCTATAACGTTCGCAATATTATCTTTGATATACAACATAACACCGCCTCCTCGCCTACCTATTCTGTTTTTAACAAAAAGTCTATAACCTTTAATTTGATACTCCCCTACAAAATCACGTGTTTCAGTGCTAAGCCACGATTCGTTTATCGCAATTAAGTCATAGTCTTTACAAGCAATTAAAGAAAAAAATTCATTTATTTTATTTCGTAGGCTACGAATATTTAAGGATAGAACCTTCAAATTGTTTGTAATTACGACACCTTCGCGAGCGCAGGGGAAATAAGTGGAATTTACGCTGGGACCGTTCGAGTTACGGCAGCCTGAAAAGAAGAGACAGTATTATGAAATAGTCTTCCTAAACGCGCAGCTCCAACGTCATTAAGATGAAGTCCATCTTCGAGGAACAAGTCCCTCCTGCCGTAGAAACTGTTCCAAAAATTTGCAAAATGCACTCCTTCCTGTTGGCAAAGAGACTTTAGTTTATTGTTAATATAGGTCGCCTTGCTGTAGAAATCGTTACGTTGGCTAATTCGAGGAAGTATACCTGTTAAAACAATCTTATTAGTTTTCTCCTTTAGTCGCTCTAATAAGTCCCTGTACCTAGCCAGCAGTTCTTCCGATCTAGAATTTAAAACGTTATTAGTACCGACATGAATAACATACGTTGTGTCCTCGGCGGTACTGTCTGTAAAATGGTCAACATTATTAGTTATATCCTCCACCCTTGCACCAGGGTAGCAGTAACGGCGCCTACGACAAGGGTTTCTCCCACAGAATTCCTCGAGCTGCCCTCGAACAATGGAATCACCAACGAGTCGTATTTCCGGTTCATCAGTATCTTCGAACCCTAAAACAGAAAACTTATTGCTTGTTATTACTGGTAGACAAGTCTTTGCTTTTCTCAATTGGGCTCCATTTCGCACTCGAACGAAGGGTTGGGAACTAGGGGAAGAGAGA
>JAJOZX010000842.1:127500-232500 GCA_023014485.1 Bathynomus jamesi
ATAACCGACATGCAAATATATCAGATCCAAAGAATCCAGTCATTTTCATTACGGTATCCATCAATACTAGTACCTTGCCCAACGAAAAAAAAGTCACGGTCCATATCGATTGCGAACCAAGTCATAATTTACAACCAATATACATTAGAATATATATACTTAGGAGGAAAAGTGTAGGTGTGGCTGTAAAGACCGTACAGTAATGTAGAAATGTGTGTGTGCACCCATTTTGGGTCTCCCATTTCAAGGTGTTTGTGGGGCAAGTGAAGATCATGAGTTTTTCAATACCTTACAGTACTATGGAGGGCACCGCTCGGCAGAGGAATCTCTTTAAATGGGGTGTGTAAGGATAGAGAGTATCCCCTAACCCAAGATGCTGCCTCCCTATATCCCACAACACTTGTGTTGAGCTGTGGGATCTATCACCACAAAGCCTTAATTTTACTACCGTAAACTATACCCAATCTATCAACGTATGTGTCTAATCGATTTTTAAACATGTTTATAGACGTGCTACTAATTACTTCTACCGGCAAACTATTCCACCTATTTACTATTCTATGCGTAAAAAAGTTTTTCGCAACTGCTGTCTCGAACCTTCTACTTGTCAACTTACACCCGTTATTTCTAGTCCTATTATATTGAGATATTTCGAAAAAGCTATCTCTATCTACGTTTCGAACCCATTTCATAATTTTGAAAACCTGGATCAGATCACCCGTTAGCCTCCTAGTCTCGAGTGTTGTCAATTTTAACTCATTAAGCCTATCCTCGTACGACTTTGACCTAAGCGACAGAATCATCTTAGTTGCTCGTCTTTGAACTCTTTCGATTTTGTCTATATCTTTGCGCATATGCAGATTCCAAAATTGGACCGCGTACTCCAAATGGGTCTAACTAATGATTTATAAAGAACTATAATATCGCGCGATTTGTACTCAAAATTTCGAGCTATAAAACCTAACACTTTAAAAAAAAGGTTCGCCTTATTGACCGCTGCTGTACTTTGTTTCGCTACTTTTAAATCACCAGTGACTATAACTCCTAAATCTTTTTCTGCTCTACGCTTGTTAAATCTTTCCCTGACATACTATACGCAAAATTACCGTTACGCGAACCTATATGCAAAATTTTGCTCTTATCAACGTTAAATCTCATTTGCCATGTGACTGACCAATCAACGATTTTATTCAGATCTTCCTGGATTTTACCTCTCTCTTCGTCATTAATCGCCCTACCACCCAGCTTCGTTTCATCCGCAAACTTTGAAACTGTACTGACTAGGCCGACATCTAAATCGTTAATATATATAAGAAAAAGCAAGAGGCCCAACACAGAACCCTGAGGAACGCCACTCGCTACATTAGCCCAACACGACTCCGCTCCATCAACGACACCCTCTGTTTCCTACGTCGCAACCATTCTTCTATCCAATTTATTACTACACCCCTGATTCCATGAGCCTTAGTTTTTTCAATGAGTCTTTTGTGCGGCACGGTGTCAAACGCTTTTTGAAAATCTAAATACACTGTATCTATATATGATATATCTATATATATATATATATTAATATATATATATATATATATAGAAATACCGGACATCCTGAAGAGCGCGAACATATTTCCAATATATAAAAGAGATCGATCCGAAGCCAAAAACTATAGGGGAGTATCGCTTACATACCATCTCACTAAAATATTTGAAAGAATAGTTAGACAGAAAATCTATGACTTTTTAGAAACGCAGAAAAAATTCAATGATAACCAACACGGGTTTCGATCAGGCAGATCATGCCTATCACAACTAAAGGAACACTACAACAACATTATTGATTCACTGGAAAGTAATGAAAACTATGATGTACCATACACAGACTTTGCTAAAGCGTTTGACAAGTGTGACCACGGAATCATAATACAGGGTGTACATAAAGTCAGGATCTATTTTTGTGAAGCACTTGGAAATTATATGGAATTCAATCCTAAAATGATAAAGTGGTAACATTTATTAAATATTAAGAGTAGGATTCGACGTGACACCCATCAGTATCCCTGCACAGCTCAATCGTTCCGCCGCATTTCTAAACACATTCTGGAGCATTTGCGGGGTTATGTTATCTGCAGCAGTTCGTATACGTGTACGTAAGTTTTCAAGACTCGTAATCTTCGTTTGATAGACGTGCGATTTGATAAGCCCCATGCAAAGAAATCTAAAGGGGTTAAATCTGGTGATCTCGCTGGCCAAGGTCTGTTGCTTCCGCTCCGATCCAGCGATTTGGAAAACGTCCATTTAGATAATCCTGAACAATTTTGGCATAGTGACAAGGAGCACCATCATATTGATAGACGACGTGGATAGGATTGTTAGTACCGTCGTCTATCAACATGATGGTGCTCCTTGTCACTATGCGAAAATTGTTCAGGATTATCTAAATGGACGTTTTCCAAATCGTTGGATCGGACGCGGAAGCAACAGACCTTGGCCAGCGAGATCACCAGATTTAACCCCTTTAGATTTCTTTGCATGGGGCTTTATCAAATCGTACGTCTATCAGACGAAGATTACGAGTCTTGAAAACTTACGTACACGTATACGAACTGCTGAAGATAACATAACCCCGCAAATGCTCCAGAATGTGTTTAGAAATGCTGCGGGACGATTTGAGCTGTGCAGGGATACTGATGGGCGTCACGTCGAATCCTACTCTTAATTATTTAATAAATGTTACCACTTTATCATTTTACGATTGAATTCCATATAATTTCCAAGTGCTTCACAAAAATAGATCCTGACTTTATATACACCCTGTATATAAACTGAAATATATGAGAATAACAGGAAAAGTAGGGAAATGAATATGTAATTTCCTTAGTGAGCGGCGGCAAGTCGTTACAGTACAAGGAGTATCTTCATCAGAATCAGGGTCCTCAGCTCAGTACCACAAGGAACAGTATTAGCTCCACTACTCTTCATAATCACGATAACTGACATAGATGAGGAAGTTACCAGAGACAGCAGAGTAACATCCTTTGCGGATGACACAGAGATCAGTAGAAAAATAAGAAACTCAGAAGACATAAGATCCCTACAAACCGACATAAACAGAATCTACAAGTGGAAGGAAGACAACAATATGAAGTTTAGCACCGAGAAATTTCAGCTATTACGGTACGGAAAAAAAGAAGACCTAAAATCCATGGAATATTATACCCCAAATGGACAGGAAATTCAGAGAAATCCCAGAGCAAAAGATTTAGGGGTTGTAATGACGGATGATGCGAAATTTGAGACACAAAATAAGATAGCAGTAAACAGAGCAAAGAGAATAATGGGACAGATATTGAGAACCTTTAAACGAAGGGATAGGAATGTAATGATTCCTCTACTGAAAACCCTGATAATACCCACATTGGAATAATGCTCGGTCCTAACATCCCAATATAAAAAAGAAGACATTAGACAGCTGGAAGATCAATGGGTGCAAAGAACTAAATTACTGGGAAAGGTTACGAGAACTAGACTTATATTCACTGGAAAGGAGAAGAGAGAGATACACCATTATTTACACTTGGAAAATAATGGAGAAACTAGTCCCTAATCTGACTCTGAAACCTATAACTCCCCAAACAACTGTGGACAGTAGAAACGGCAGACTGTGCCGTATTCCCAAATTGAAGGCGAGACAGGGCACATCCTTAACCCTGAAAGAAAATAGTTTTGTAGTGAGAGGACCAAAACCGTTTAATCAGTTGCCCAAAGACCTAAGAAACACAAAGGGAGCTGCAGTGGAAATGTTCAAAAGAAGACTAGACGCCTGGATCAGAACAATCCCCGATGAGCCGGGCGTACCTGGCTATGTGAGGTGGAGAGAGCAAGAATCAAACTCACTACTTCACCAGGGCAATTCGAGAGGAGGGGCGACAAGCTTGACCTTCGCGAAATGAGAGATCATCGCGCGAAACCTTTGTAAGGTTGTAAGGTAAGGTTATATATATTAGGGTGTCACTTAATTGGATGGTAAGAATTGAACCATCAAGAAGTTTCGGTCTGACCTCCTAGAAATATGACATTGCATGTAAAAAAACGCTGATTATGACGTTTCATGAGAAAATATTAATATTTAGAGGTCGCTCAAGGCCATTAAACTTTTCATGACGCGAAGTTACTTTTCCTAAATTGAAATGCGCTTCCTTTCTATGCCTCACCCTAGTATCATTTCAGTCGCCTTAATGGTAGGATGTGTTTGCATTAGTGTGTGTTATTTTGGTCTTGATAGTAGGATATGTGTGTATTAGTGTTTTTATTGCATAATAACTATAACATTTATTTTTTATTTTCAGGTGTAAATTTATATAGCAAAATACATTTATCTAATGATGGAGACTCGAAAGAAATCTAAGGTTTACTTGATTGACAAATGTGAGAATGATATTAGAGGTGGTAAATTGCCATCAAATCTTCAGGCTCTGTCCTTTTTCCTTCATTTACATATAAAAAAGACGATAAGAGAGGCTTCGTCGATAGCAATTGAAAAAATTGAGGAGTTTTGGAATCGTGCCCGAATTCCAACTCAACACAAACAGGACACAATCAGAAAACTGGAGAAACTCTTCTCACGATGGAAAGCATTGAAGAAAAATGTATCCCGCAAGACAGAAGTACAGGCTAAGAATGAAAGCATGTTCAAGGACTGTTTTCACGACCTCTTTGATATCGCTCATGCAAATGCCCTCGACATAATCAAAATGGAGGAAGATAAGCAGTTTCTCATTGCTCAGCGTGAAAAAGGCCGTCGTGAAACAATGTCTTCTGTTGATACTGTGCTACATCAGAAGGAGGCAAAAAAGGAGAAACGTGTGTTGAGCGAACAAAGTCGAAAGCGAAAGGCAGAACAAAGCAAGGATTCATTGTTAGATTCTGTTACACTAGAGAGCAGCAGTTCATCGACGTTTGAGGAAGAGGAATCAGAACCTGAAGCTGTTCCTGGAACAAGTAGGCAGAAACCCCCTTTCAAGCGGGGAAGAAAAGAAGTCATCACGCCTGGTCTCACGGCAGTTCTAGATCGCTGTAAAGTATCTGATCGTACTGCTACTATGATTATTGCGGAGACTGCGAAAAGTCTCAGCCATGATATCCCTGATCTTGCTGTGAATCGAGAGACCATCCGACGTGAACGAAAGAAGCAAAGGGAGGCACTTTCTCTGACCATCATGAAAAACTTCAAGGCGAATGTACCTCTTACTGTACATTGGGATGGTAAATTATTACCGGAAATTACTGGAAAGAAAAAAATTGATCGTCTACCTGTCATAGTAACAGGTCAGGGAGTACATCAGCTTCTTGGTGTTCCAAAGCTCATATCTAGAACTGGGATATGATGCAATGGAGGCATCCAACATCTCCCGTTGCAAGGAAGCTCAAAGCTCAGCCGTCAGCAGGTAAAGTTATGCTAACACTGTTTTGGGATACACGAGGCCCTATCCTTGAGCATTATCTAGAGCGTGGAACTACAGTAACAAGCGCATCGTATTCCGACACGCTTCGGAATGAGTTAAAGCAAGCAATTCGCACAAAACGGAGAGGGAGATTGTCGGAAGGTGTCATTCTGCTACACGACAATGCGCGCCCTCATACCGCTGCACAGACTAGAAAATGCCTTCAAGAACTTAAATTTGAAGTTCTCGACCATCCAGCTACAGTCCAGACCTGGCACCTTCGGATTTTTACCTGTTTGGACCACTAAAAGACGCTTTGAGAGGTCAGCGATTCCAAGGCGATGATGACTTGAAGGAGGCGGTGCATGACTGTCTACGCACATATCCAAAAACATTCTTTTGTGATGGCATTAAGAAGCTTGTAGATCGCTGGACTAAGTGTATTGAGAAACAGGGAGACTATGTTGAGAAGTGATGTGTTATAATTTATCAGATGTGAAAATAAAATTGTGAAAATAAAAAGTGCGGATACTTACTGAATTACCCTTGTAATGACGAAGATAGAGGTAAAATCCAGGAAGATCTGAATAAAATCGTTGATTGGTTAGTCACATGGCAAATGAGATTTAACGTTGTGCAAAATTTTGCATATAGGTTCGCGTAACGGTAATTTTGCGTATAGTATGTCAGGGAAAGATTTAACAAGCGTAGAGCAGGAAAAAGATTTAGGAGTTATAGTCACTGGTGATTTAAAAGTAGCGAAACAAAGTACAGCAGCGGTCAATAAGGCGAACCTTTTTTTTTAAAGTGTTAGGTTTTATAGCTCGAAATTTTGAGTACAAATCGCGCGATATTATAGTTCCTCTTTATAAATCATTAGTTAGACCCCATTTGGAGTACGCGGTCCAATTTTGGAATCTGCATATGCGCAAAGATATAGACAAAATCGAAAGAGTTCAAAGACGAGCAACTAAGATGATTCTGTCGCTTAGGTCAAAGTCGTACGAGGATAGGCTTAAGGAGTTAAAATTGACAACACTCGAGACTAGGAGGCTAAGGGGTGATCTAATCCAGGTTTTCAAAATTATGAATGGGTTCTATAACGTAGATAGAGATAGCTTTTTCGAAATATCTCAATATAATAGGACTAGAAATAACGGGTGTAAGTTGACAAGTAGAAGGTTCGAGACAGCAGTTGCGAAAAACTTTTTTACGCATAGAATAGTAAATAGGTGGAATAGTTTGCCGGTAGAAGTAATTAGTAGCACGTCTATAAACATGTTTAAAAATCGATTGGACGCATATGTTGATAGATTGGGTACAGTTTAAGGTAGTAAAATTAAGGCTTTGTGTTGATAGATCCCACAGTTCAACACAAGTGTTGTGGGATATAGGGAGGCAGCATCTTGGGTTAGGGGATACTCTCTGTCCTTACACATCCCATTTAAAGAGATTCCTCTGCCGAACGGTGCCCCCATAGTACTGTGAGGTATTGAAAAACTCATGATCTTCACTTGCCCCACAAACACCTTGAAATGGGAGACCCAAAATGGGTGCACACACATTTCTACATTACTGTACAGTCTTTACAGCCACACCTACACTTTTCCTCCTAAGTATATATATTGTAATGTATATGGTGGTAAATTTTGACTTGGTCCGCAATCGATATGGACCGTGACTTACTTTTGGTTGGCAAGGTACTAGTATTGATGGATACCGTAATGAAATTGACTGGATTCTTTGGATCTGATATATTTGCATGTCGGTTATAAATAGATATAGAGTGTAACATATTTGCGGACAGTAGTCTATTATGACTTGATCCTCTGGATCGAGAGATTCTATCTTTAGTTTTAAATCGATAATTAATTAGTTTTTAATTGATAATTATTTAGTTTTGTAAAAATTGGTCGTTGCCAATGTACAGGCAGTTGTTACATAAATTTCTTATGTTCTTGTGGTTCGGAACCCACGTAAAATTGTAGGTCCCCTCCGCCACCACGGAGGACATACACAATACACAATTACGAACACAGTTAGGTAGACCAGCCATGAGTGGATCCTAGGGTCTTTGTTGGTCTGAAACATTATAACATAATACATTGATTGATATAAAAATATCTTATATGTTAAGATATATTTTGCTAGAGTAAATACCTAAACCATTTGACTGCATTTTACTGAAAACCCTTATATCAAATAACTATTTATTGGTAAATGGTAACTTCGTAAGTGTCCGAAGGGCGACTAAATCAGTATGGCCCTTGATGCCAGGAAACCTAAATCCACCTCTGCTTAAAGGCTTCAAAAGACGGATGACTAAAAGATGTTTCAGTATTCACATCTTTACAGAATAACATTTCAGGGAGGTGGAACAAGCAATATCCACGGCAGCCATTTTTATTAAAAAGTTAAATTTGATGTACTCGCTAGTGTAAAACTTCAGCAAGAACTGAGCACGGGCACATATCAACAACGGTTGCGAACAACTAGCCCACTAAAAAAACGTTGCGCAGTAATGATGATGATGATGATGAAGCAGGTTTATGGTTGGTGCTTGTATGTCATGCTCAAAGAGGATAACAAATTAGCTGCTACTATTGGTGGATGCATTTCTACAATGGGTGGAGGCTATACAATACATTTCAAAACCACACACACACACACACACACACACACACACACTCAAAGGTTAAACGATATGCCCAGTTGAAATACGTAACATAATTTATTTATTTAAAGTACACTTAATAAAAAATCTTCAATAACGAATAAATAAACTTTAAAACAATTTATAAAAAACTTTAAAGGCAGTAACAAAGATCAAAATACTGTATGTACTTTGCTCATTCACTCACTATGGAAACTAAAGGGAACGGTATTGTAGGTACTAGGCAACTGGTATCGTTTCCTGTAAGTGTTACGACATACCATTCTCCCTATAATCTACCTCACGCTACCCAACTTCTGCGTGCGAAAGTTATGAGTCCCTACATCCAAGTGCGGAGGTGCTGCATCCTCTTCACCAGTATCACCTCCTGCATCTTCTAAACTCGATCCTTGAGTGAATTGAAGCTCATGATCTGGCAGTTCGCAAGATTAAAAGTGATTCCTTTAGCCTTCACGATATATTTGAAATTATTCTCGACCCTCATACGTACCCCGTAAGTTTTTGGTCCGGTGGAGGCAAAAGAGTCAACATATGCGTTGTCCCCATACGCGTCCTAGTTCTCGTCAGTCAGTTCGTCGAGGAATTCACCAATAGGAGGCATATATTCACCTTCTTTCTCCGTGAATATCACGCTACCTGTATCCGCGTACAGAACCCTCCGACCCAGAGAATGCATCAAACCCCCAAAGCTTAATGCGGCCGTAAGCTATCGTAAAACTAGCCACATGGATGTTTGTAATGCGGGACGTGTCCGTGAACAAGTCGGTCCTATTGTACCGTATTATGTATGTATTACCTACGTGTACAATTTCAAGGACCTCGTTATCGTCAGCGTTGGCATAGTCCCATCCCTCATCCAAACTATGGACTATGGAGTTTAGGATGTAGTGATCATCAAATTCTTAGGTTTAAGTTATTGATAGAAAACACTAAGGATAGTAACTTAATAGAAGTCCCTCATTTTCGTAAGGCTAATTTTGATAGTTTTGCGGATAGGATGAGAGTAGTGGACTGGGATAACTTATTTATGGATAATGACACAAATTTGCATTGGGAGGCGTTTAAAGAAAGTTTTAGGAATACTGAAAGGGAGTTTATTCCTCGTAGGCCCAAGCGCGCTAGAAATCATGGTAGGCCCAAGTGGTGGACTAGGGAAATAGGCGAGTTCGTTCCATTTAGTAGCGAGACTATTTTGGATGAAATAACTGTTTACGAGGGTGAGATTGCGCATTATATCGATAGGCTAAAAGTTAGCAAGCTCCAGGCACTGACGCTTTTTATCCCAGACATTTGAAAGATTTGAAAGACGTTATTGTAGGCCCTTTAACAAAAATTTTTAATAAGTCACTCGAAACGGGGATTATTCCTGGACTTCAAATTAGCTAACGTCACGCCCATTTTTTAAAATGGCGACCGCACAGTAGCTAGCAATTATAGGCCCATTAGCTTAACGTCAATTGTCGGTAAACTTTTGGAATCCGTAGTTAGAGATCGTATCATCGATTACTTAGAAAGTCGAGATTTGATTAATAGTAGTCAGCATCGGTTTCGACGCCATAGATCTTGTTTAACTAATTGGTTAGAATTTTATAACGAAATAGTGCGCGAATACGATAGGCATAGAGCAGCTGACGTTTTTTATTTAGATTTTAAAAAGGCGTTCGATACAGTTCCGCGTAGAAGATTAATTGCGAAGGTTAAAGCGCACGGTATACGCGGTCAGGTAGCTAACTGGTTAGAAGAATGGCTTCGTGCTGGGAGACAGAGGGTTGTTGTTAATGGTAGTGAATCGGGGTGGTTGGATGTAGGTAGCGGTGTCCCACAGGGTTCAGTGTTAGGCCCATTGCTATTCGTAATTTACATTTACGACATAGATGTAGGATTGACTAGTAACGTGTCAAAATTCGTGGACGATACTAAAATAGGCGGTAAGGTTGTTAACGAGGACGATAGAAATAGGCTCCAAGACGATGTAAATAGGATTATGGAGTGGACGGATAAGTGGCAGATGCAATTTAACGTAGACAAATGTAAAGTTTTGCATATAGGTTCTCGTAACAATAATTACACGTACACGATGGATGATAGACAGTTAGCGGGCGTTGACGAGGAAGTAGATTTAGGCGTATGCGTATCTAAGGATTTAAAAGTTAGGAATCAGTGCCTGGAGTCTTGCGCAAAAGCTAATAGGATGTTAGGCTTCATAGCGCGTAATTTCAAATTTAAATCGAAGGATATTATATTGGCCCTTTACAAGTCCCTACTCAGGCCTCATTTAGAATATGCCGTTCAGTTTTGGTGCCCGTATTTGCGTGAGGATATTGATAGGTTAAAAACTAATTCCATCATTGCGCAACAAGCCTTATGAAGATAGGATTAGGATTAAAGAGTTAGACTTGCATTCACTGGAAACTAGGAGATTAAGGGGGGAGCTTATTGAAGTTTTCATAATCGTTAATAACATCGATAACGTAAATTTTGACAAACTGTTCACTTTCGATAATAGTAATACTCGTAATAACGGATTTAAGTTGCGTGGCAGACGTTTCATTACTAATATCACTAAAAACGTCTTTACGTTTAAAGTAATTGATAAATGGAATAATCTTCCCGCGTCAGTCGTTCACTCTACCAGCGTTAATATGTTTAAGAACCGTTTAGATAGGTATTTTAAAAATATTAACGTTGTTTAAAATAAAAAACAATTAGCAACAGGAGCTCTGGGGGTGGTGGTCGAGGATGAGTCTGTTGACGATGAATGCCAGTTTGTGACATGCCAGCGTGTGATGCCAGCAATAAAATTATTAAAAAAAAAATTAGACTAACACGAACGTAGATGTAGCTCTTAGAGTAAACTAACCCACTTTTTGCTATACGCTACCTACTTTTTTTTTTTAATCCTCTCTCTACTTGCATGTCTGTAGTTTGTATGGTTTGACAGTGAGTTAAGACTGTTTGCATGGTTTGTAAGCGTTCTTATTTTACTTCTTTTCATCTTTCACCCCTCTCCTATTCTCTTCGACTATTTTTCCGACTTGTCGGCAGTGGTCGGCGGATGATGATGATGGGGAGTCTTTTTTTTTCTTTTTCTGAATGAATGTTAACTCACGAAAGATAGGTTTTGCTACTTACTTAACCCCTTATTCTCCTCTTTTAACCCCCTCCTCTTCCCTTTCTCTCGGGGTAACCTTAGAGTGGATCTTAGGGTCTTTGTTAGCCTGAGCTTCTGTAGATTCTGTAGATCTGTAGATGGACATTCCCCTTGTCAGTGTTCTGCGCAATTTAACCCAAATACTGCTGAGACAGAGCTTTGCACTAAAGCGCTTACCAGGGTTTCGTGCAATATGATCTCGTTGATCTCGTTCAAGCTGTATCCCCTCACGGTCTTAGTAACGTTGTAAATACGGTTTTCTCGTCTTCGGTTTCAACTCTCTGTGGATAACTTCATACCTCAACTTTATCTTTCAGGAAAGTATTGATGTAGGGTATGAAGAGGTTGTCGAACTTTTGGAAATTCCACACCTCGTACATCTTCAGTATTTTGTAACCGTGACGAACGGCCAGAGACAGCTCGGGATTTGTGAAGACATCCCGAATCTTCCTCAGATTGTTTTTATGATTACACGTACTGCTGTTCTCCGCGCACTTCACGCACAGGGGAAACATCAGTTTGTGATCTATGATGACGGGTAAGATCGGCATCCACAAATCGCGAGGGGGAAGCACGTCAATGAAAGAAAGTTCAAAGTAGTTATCATTTAAATTGGCTGAGAACTCCTCGATGGTAGGCAGGGCGGGTCCCACGAGCTTTTCAGGGGTGCCTACAGGATACGGGTTGTTCTTCATGACATAGGGGTAGAAAGAACAGGAATCGTAGGAGTGAATCTTCATCCCTTCCGTTGGTGGAAAGCATAGTTTAAAGGGGTTTGTACAACCTCCAAACAAACTATCACCATACTTGAGAGGGCCCACTTCCATTGCGTGTTTGATGGGTCTTATCTTGTCACGGTACTGTTCATTTGTCTCCATCCAGGCATCATATTCATGTCCCCATAATACCTTGTGAGTAAACTAGGAGTTTATAAGCTGGTCGCGAGTACGGGTCCAAGCAACAGTATCATCAGGAGATCTACCGTGATGTTGCCTCAGGACGTGGGCAACCATGCTAGCGGCAACTGTGGAAGGAGTACACCGTTTTCACACAGTGTGAGGATCTGCGCTCAATCTGTCTACCCAGAAAATTCTGCCGTTGATCTTAACGGTACCTTGTTCCGTGCTGCGAGCATGTTTTATAAATACACCTATCTTTTAATATAGGTGCGCGAGCCAGTAATACCCCTATAGCCGTAACTGCGAGGGTTGTTTCTGGGGATGATTGCGAGTGTATCTATCGGCATAAAGTTACCTTTGAACACGTTAAAGCACAGTGATGCGATCGTGGTTGCGGATTGTAGGGGCTCGCAGTTGAAATGGTTAATGTACAGTTGCGCTCATTATCCTAGGGACACTCTTGAGAACAGATAGCGACACCTGGCATATATTTCTTGTGTGTACTACAAACGGTTGGAACATTATAGATGCAAAAAACTTCACTTTTTTTTTTCCGACGTGAAGGTCAAAATATGAAAATAAAAACCCACTCTAATAGACAGAGTTTATTTCCACAACAGTTTCGATGCCCACTGGCATCCTCCTCGGGTGGATACAGAAAAACAAATGAACCAAAACAAGAGGGAAAAATGAAAATGAAAATGCCCTTCCGGTGTCGGGAGAATGGGATCTAACCTAGGTGCGAATTTCTTAACCCTTTAAGCCCTGAATTTTTTGTAGGGTTAAGTTATGAATGCGTGTATTTGAAACGTTAGCAATTGGCATCTTCAGTCCTTAAAGGGTTAACGGTCGGTCCCTGGACTGTTTTTCCCTCTTGTTTTGGTTCATTCGTTTTTCTGTATCCACCCGAGGAGGATGCCAGTGGGCATCGAAACTGTTGTGGAAATAAACTCTGTCTATTAGAGTGGGTTTTTATTTTCATGGTTGGAACATTTTATGAATGAAGCTGGGGTTGAGTGAGCGCTGATTGGTTGGTTGACTCATTGCCAAGTGTCTTTAGAACATAATTATTTCCATCTATCACTCTGGTTTACATATTACTAAGGTTTACATATTACTAAGGTTTACATATTACTCCCAGATAAGACATATTGGTTGAATGCAACTTAACACGTAAATAGTAGTTATCAGCTTAAAAGGAAGCCAAAATATTGCATCGTCGTGTGTCTCACACACTTGCAAGATTACTACCTGAGTTTTCTATATTATGGTTTTACATAAAGCGTCGTTAGAATTGGCAACTGAACGATAAATGCGCGAAATATCCACTAGCCCAAACGTCATTGTTTGCTACCGGGATTCAGCGAAAAAACATTAAGGGTTCTGATATGTTGTGTAATAAATATTTAACATAACATATTGAAATGCAGTAGTTCAGAATATATAGACGGAACTAAGTTGAATGGAAATAACGGGGTATTTTATAACAAGCAGTGAATAATGTATTATACAGGGTGTTTCACAACCGGTCTGCATAATTTGGGGGTGATATCGAGTAAAAAAGTTAATACAACCTATTGTAGGAGTGTAGGTGCTATTTCGAACCGTTGCGGAGCTATGGACGTTTTAAGATGTGCAAACAACAAATCCCTGCTTGTGTGTAATTCGATAGATGGCAGCGCTGGTGGTAGTTTTGGTTAACGAAGTTAACACTACTAATCCTCAGTTTTTTATTTCAGTTGGTTCTGATCAGTGGTACGAGACACTGTGTTACGCTAAAGTGAACAAACAAAATGAATCAACAGTTCACACCCTCTGAATACGCTGATATCCCTTTCATTTACGGATTATGTGATGGTAACAGTAGAGCGGCAGTTGAGGAATATCGAAGACGTTTTCCGAACCGCTGAATATCGAACAGACAAGTGTTTAGTGACACACGCCAGAGATTAAGGAAACAGGAACAATTTTCCACGTAACCAAGAACATGTAGCATGACGGCTCGTTGTTGTGGAGGAGCGCATACTGGACCTAGTACAACGTAGCCCAACTACCAGTGTTCGAAGGATTTCTAGACGAATTGGTAAATCCGCATCGCGTGTATGGTGAACCATACATGATGAGGGTTTGTATCCCTATCATTTGCAACATGTGCAAGCTCTTCAACCGGATGATTACGATAAACGTGTTCAATTTTGCAAGTGGATGGTTATGCATCGCCAAATTCTTAATCGCATACAGTTTAGTGATGAAGCACAATTCATTCGGGATGGAATTAACAATAGATGAAATTCCCACTTGTCTTGTGGTCCGCCCAAAATTCTCATAGTATCGTTCAAGGAAACTTTCAACATCGATTCTCGGTGAATGTTTGGTGCGGTGTATTTGGAGATCAGCTGATTGGACCTTTCGTTTTGGAACAACGATTAACTCTTCCGTCGGATTATGGATGCCGCACTTACATACGAGAATACCCCGAAATGATTCAACGGGCAGTGGACTCTTGTTTAGAACGAGAAAGGCTGTGCATTGAAAACCTAGCCGGACATTTTCAACATTTATAAGGTGTATCTCATAAAATGTAACAATAGATACATCAGATTAATACTCTCGTTTATTTTTTTCTGTGCAATTTAAAACGTCCGTAGCTCCGCAACGGTTGGAAATAGCACCGATGTTGTATTAACTTTTTTACTCGATATCACCCCAAAATCAACCCCCCAAAGAATGGCAGACCGGTTGTGAAACACCCTGTATATATATATATGCAACAGTATATCGAAGTGAATATAGCTAAAAAAATAAAATAAATTAAAATAAATAAAAAGTGACTGTAATAAAAAACGGAAGTATTAAAGCAAGAACGTATGTAAGAACGTAATATCATTTTTGCATCCACAATGACCACTGTAGCATTGGAAGTTAGAAAATTATAGACTTATAAAACCTTAAAATTAAAACAAATTAAATGTTAAAATTTGTATCATTATAAAACCTTAAAATTAACGATTATAGAATTTGAAGGACTGTGAAAATAGAAAAATTATAAGATTATAAGGATTATGAAATTATAAGTTCAAAATTTATAGAATTATAAAAACTTAAAATTTGAAATTAAATTAAAAATTATAGAATTTTAAAATCTTAAAATTATAATTTCTTACGTATCTGTAGACTCAACATCAGTAGTATGACTCAAAAGGAGAGTGCAATGCAATTGCAAATGTTGATCAATGTTGCAAAGGGGCGAATGTTGCAAGTGGTTATGCAACAAAGGGGAGGGGTTACGCAACAAGGGGGGAGGAGTTATTCCCCCAAGCTGCAATGAACGGGAACTCCCCCAGCAAGCTGAGGGAATCCATCTAACCTCTTTGGTGGAGAGTGGGACGGCCTCACTCCCTCCAAAGGGTATACTAACCTAAGAGAGGGAGAGAAAGGAGGAGGATCTTTGGGGGAGAAGTTGGGAGAGCCTCATCCCTCAAAGAGGTATATCTAACGTAAGAGAGGGAGAGAAAGGAGGAGAGAGGAGTGTTCGCCTGGCTCCTGCCAGACACATATTGAGAGTTCATCCGAGCGCCCGCTGTCTTATAAGGTCCTAATTAGCCAGTTGGCTTAGAAGGCTTCTTAGAAGGCGTAAATGGCCTGTTCAGGTGTACATTATTAGGGTTGAGTTGCTAGATTGCGCTATTTATTTAATTAAAGCATACATCCTTGACAGTTGGCTTTCCCCCAGTTGGCATTATCCGACAGCTGGCTTAATCTGCCAGTTGACGAAGAAGACCTAGAAGGCAGGTGTATATATATTAATTAACTTTTCAGCTGCCAGATTGCGCTATTCAGATATTCTTGACAGTTGGCTTAGAAATCTGTCAGTCGGTTTAGAAGGCCTAACCAGCCATTTGGTATACATATAATTAAATAATAATATCGTTTATATATACAACCAAAAGAATTAAATGAAACACCATTACATCATTCTGTTTATTTAGACGAATTATTGGAACAAATTTCACGAAATATATAGAAAATAAATATACAATCCTTACAAACGATGGAATATATATGATAAAAAAATAAAATAAAAAATAATAATAGTATAAGAATCACGAACGAGGAATATATATATATAATCAAGAAAATAAAAAATAATATACAAATCAGGACCTACCCGAATTGTTCATTCCGTCGTAGGTCAAACTTTTCACCCCACCCTGGACCTACGGTTTAACGGGGAATCCAGCACACCAGCATTTTGCCATTCATCTCTTATACAAAATGCCTTCAAAACGGCATTTTTTTTATTCCAAGAAAGAAAAAAATTACCAGAATTGTTCATTCCATCGAAGGTCAAGCTTTTCATCGCACTCTAGACCTACAGTTTAACGGGGAATCGGGACCTACCCGAATTGTTCATTCTGACGAAGGTAAAACTTTTCACCCACCCTAGACCTACGGTTTAACGGGGAATCCAGCATCCCAGCATCTTAATCACTAGGTCACCCAGAATACCCATTTTATCTGCCAACCAATTGTGCGGAAGCTGAGTGTGCTACGCATCTAATAATAAAAGAAATACACAGGGCTCTCTACACTGCACATTATTCTAACAACATGCGGAAGGATGGTCGTTTACCGCGCGCAGGTTGCAATCGCCGGGCCTCGAGCACGGACCCGATGCGCAGGTTGCAATCGCCTGGCCTCGAGCACGGACCCGATACGGTTCTCGTTTTCGTACAATTTTTTCCATCCATCTTAATATTCATTCTTTTGATTTGAGAAATCTATATATTAAATTTCCCATATGAAAACAGATTTAATAATACCCAGTAGATATAATAAAAACGTATATTAAATTATTCTCATAGAATAACATTCAGCAGTCCTTTTTGTACACTTTTATAAAGAAAATCCCGCCAATTTAAAGTTTATTAATTGTTAATTTTTATAGAAAACAAAGTAAAATACATTTACATTAAATTGTCTTCGCATCCACGTTACTTTATTGATAACCTTTGATTAGCATCCCCCTGAATTATTCATTCTGACGAAGGTCAAGCTTGTCACTCCGCCTTAGACCTACAGTTTAACGTTGAATCCGAACTACGCACCAGCACGGGCGGGGCAGAAATTACAATATCATCGTCCGTACTCGATTTCTCAACCTACGATCAGCACCCAGCATCTTAACCAACAGAATATCTAGGCTACCCATTTATCTACCACCCCAACCAGACATTCATTTTCACGAACTAAACACATTTTATTCACACTCCGTCTAATACAGCGTATTGTCACAAAAACATTTAAAAACGTAGAAGATTGGGTTCTATCCAAAGATAAATAATTATTTATATATACATTATATATATTATATATATATCCAGCAATAAAGAATTATATATATATAAGATCTACTAAGTCTTTTTTCATCGTATAGTTAAACGAATACATTCATTTTCACCTGTTCAGTCTCTATTGTTTAAGGTTCAAAATTGATTGTCAAACGCGGATATTTTTAACCTCTCCATCTAACTGTCCATCTAACCTATCCAGCTATCTGCCTGTCTATCCATCTATCTATTTACCTATCCCTCTATCTATCTATCTATATATCTATCTATACATATATATTGGCTATGTGCGGTGGAGAGCGCAAGAGAGCAAATCCCTCCTCCATCAAGCGGTCATGTGTGGCGGAGAGCGTAAAAGTGTAGCATGCTCCTCCACGAAGCCAGGCCTAGAGGCAGGGACTACCAGCTTGACCCTCGTGTGAAGAGAGAACGACGCACGGAAACACAACGTGGTATACAAACACATTTTTATTCATGCAGTTATACGTAATTCACTGTCGTCAAATGAATTAACATGACTTACTAATTTTTATTTATTTATTATAGTAAGCCAATACGTTGGCCACTATATATATATGTATATATATATATATATCGAAAGCCATATTTTTGTTTCTTCATTTTAAATATACTATTGAATCTTATTTTTTTTTCCTGAAATTAAGTTTGTTAATCAGTTTTGAAGACTGACGAAGAAAGATACAGTGTTAATTCTTGTAAATGCAGCACAAATTCTAATTATGTTGCTGTTATTTAAATGTTGGCAATTGCTCAATTCGAAAGGTTTTACTATCAAATATATCAGTACATTGTCGAAAACGATGAAATTTTTTTAATTTTATACAAACTTTGACTCATCTCAATTGTATAACACTGTAGTTTTTTCTCATGTTCATTCTCTAATGCTTGAAATCTTTATATTTCTTAGTCAAGGATTAACAAAGCATATTGCAGAAAATGTTCTTCAAATGATAATTATTACTCTTATTATTCTAACTACAAAAAATTATCAAAAAATTGCTTCGATTAATAAACAGCCTTAAACTTCTAATCTTATGACTCTTATGACTGTTGCTGTCAAAGAAAGAATTAAACAAAGTAGAGTCTAATGATTGGACAGCCCTATTTAAGAGTTCCTGAGGACTAAAATTTCCAAGTGTGCTGTACATTCACATCATTTGGTATTGTGCGAGTCTTTCGGGCGCCAAAGAAAGTGTGCAACAGGTTCATCAACCGTTCAACAACCGTAAAAATTGACGTGTTTGGGAATCCTAATTACATTTTTTCCCTTCCTAAGTGTGTATTGTTTACAATGTGATGCATAAATCATGGCTTTTTTTACGAGGCACGTTAAAAATATATATTTCTGTATACAGTATAATCTAAAAAGGCAATTTAGAATTGATATCTGCCAATAATAATTAAAGAAAAGGTTGGACTACTCTAAGTTAACCGTCTAATTAGATAAGACAATTTTGTCTTCAGTTTCAGCACAAGAATTAATATAAATTCTAATAAAAACGGACATAACTGAAAAAAGCATTTTAAAATGTGCATTTATATTTTGTAAATAATTTTAATGACAGTTCGGAAACTTATAAAATTGACCATGTCTTGTTAAAATACCCGGAGCAAGTGTAGTTTACGTCCCCCTGTGGTGCCTAGTGTAGTTTACGTTCCCCTACATTATCCTAGTGTAGTTTGCGTTTCCCAACTTTGTCCGCGTATACTGTACCTAATCAAATAAGACGTTAAAACTAACGAAAATATTACTACTTAACCTAACCACTCGTCAATTTATATATATATATATATATATATATATATATATGTATATATATATACAGTACTGTGCAAAAGTCAGAGACCACTGTCGATCTGATAACTATTAGATAATCTGTTGTATGAAAATTGGTTTTGGTACTAAAATACATATTAACTAGAACCTTTGGTTCATATTAACATATAACGAAGTTATTACTTAAGTGTATAAAGTTGTTTAAGCTGGATGACCCTCTAGTCTGCATAAATTGGACTTGAGGGTTGATTCATTATATTACTTATAACGCATGTGTTTAAAGATCTAGCGAACTATAACTGATGGATCTTCAGTAAATGCTCCTAAGCTATTGTTGTATCAATATTTACAATTAAAAATATTGACATATTCACTTAAATTCTGCAAAACAAATATATCCAAAACGTTTCTCATTATAATCCTAATTCATGCTGTTTTTTTTCTTTCACAGGCTTAAGAAATAACAAAAAGTACAATTTCTGATGAGATTAGATATAAAATAATACATTTGCATGGTGAGGGACTGAGTCAAAGAAAAATAAGTGAATCTACGGGCGTTTCCAAAACTGGTGTACAAAAAATCTTGGCTCGTCACAGAACAAATGGGACCCCAGCTGATCGTCCTAGATCAGGGAGGCCCTCTGATCTTTCTCCATCTGATCTACAATATCTAAAGATTACTTCGCTTCGAGACAGACACAAATTCAGCACTTCACTTGCAGCGGATCTCGAAAAAACAACAGGTGTCTCAGTTGATCCTTCTACTGTACGAAGGAAGCTTAATTCAGTAGGTCTCAGATGTCCAATACTTGTGTTCCAAAGCACATTTTCTTCTCTTCTCTTTATTTCCATTCCTTAAAAGTGGCTTTTTTGCTGCAACACGTCTTTTAAGACTTACTGAGTTAAGTTTCCTTCATACAGTAAAGGGATCAACTGAGACAACTATTGTTTTTTCGAGATCTGCTGCAAGTGAAGTGCTGGATTTGCATCTGTCTCGAAGGGAAGTAATCTTTAGATATTGTAGATCAGATGGAGAAAGCTTAGAGGGCCTCCCTGATCTAGGGCGATCAGCTGGGGTTCCATTTGAGCTGTGACGAGCCAAGATTTTTTGTACGCCAGTTTTGGAAACGCCTGTAGATTCACTTATTTTTCTTTGACTCAGTCCCTCACCATGCAAATGTATTGTTTTATATCTAATCTCATCAGAAATTGTACTTTTTGTCATTTCTTAAGCCTGTGAAAGAAAAAAAAAGCATGAATTAGGATTATAATGAGAAACGTTTGGGATAAATTTGTTTTGCAGAATTTAAGTGAATATGTCAATACTTTTAATTGTAAATATTGATATAACAATAGCTTAGGAGCATTTACTGCAGATCCATCAGTATTAGTTCGCTAGATCTTTAAACACATGCGTTTTAAGTAATATAATGAATCAACCCTCAAGTCCAATTTATACAGACTAGAGGGTCATCCAGTTTATACAACTTTATACACTTAAGTAATAACTTAGTTATACGTTAATATGAACCAGAGGTTCTGGTTAATATGTATTTTAGTATCAAAACCAATTTTCATCCGACAGATTATCTAAAGGTTATTAGATCGATAGTGGTCTCTGATTTTTGCACAGTACTGTATATATATATATATATATTGACGATTGCTTAGGTTAAGTCGTAATATTTTCGTTAGTTTTAACGTTTTATTTGAGGGATTCATTTAAAAAATGTCTCCTAAAGATCCTAGTGTAGTTAACGTTCCCCAACTTTGAACTAGTGTAGTTTGTGTCCGCTTTTGCGTCAGGGGGACGTAAACTACACTTGCTCCAAATACCCTTTACCCTTAATTCCCTTAGTACGTCCTAATCTTTTGCTAATTATCCCTCCTACAAAGATATATATTTTGGTTTTTTGCCTTTTCCCTTCATTCCCTGACGAGGTGTACTGTTCAATACACGAAAAGCTTTGAAATCACATTTCAGTTTTTCTTGTGGATTTGCATTATATATATATATATATATATATATATATATATATATATATATATATATATATATATATATGAAAAATGTCGGAAATGGTTAAGTATTTGTTGTTTATATTGGCACTGTAATATAATTTATTAAAGGTTTGTGGAATATACTGAAAACAAGATCAAAGTTGTGCTATTTCTGCTCAGTTCATAACATTCTGTATCTTCAGCAAAGATCGCTTCAGTCAAGGTCACCTACGACAATGACCAGTTACAGACTCCATAATTTCTGATTTGTTTTAAAATGCAGTTTACTACTATCTCTTTGTAGAGTATCTAAGCTTTCGTCATTTCCTTAATGTCATAAATATCAATTACACTCCTGTTAGTAAAACCACTGCAACGTTCAAAATTGCGAGTATGCATTCCTAAATTTTTTTACATATAATTTGCGCGTCAGTTACACATTTCGGATCTTTTCCAAATGGACGACCCCACGGGATTTAGTTGAAAATTTGTATACTAATAAATTTTTATATGCTAATAACGAAAATGACATTATTTTCCTGAAGAAATATGCGCAACATACGAAAAAAATGGCATTTATATGCGCACTAGTTTGCATAGCGCATCACCGTTATCTAAATTATGTAGTGTTATGTAGTGGGTTTTACAAAATAAAACGGATAATATCCTTTATTTATTAAAATTTGCAATATTTAATAATATTTTAAATAAATCTTTATTTGCATACCTTTTTCTCCATACGAACTCGCATAAACAGTAATTTTTGTTGTTGTTATTAATGTTTATTTGTTGCATATTTAGACCTAGTTTAGTCTGAATATTATTGTTGTAGTGTGAGCATATGATAATGCAGTGCTGTGATCTATCTACTTGCAAGTTGGCCCCGGTCAATTGAATGCCCGGTTAGGTCAGCTGTACGCCGTTGACGATTGGTTAGGTTAAGTCATGATATTTTCGTTAGTTTTAACGAAAATATCACTACTTAACCTAACCAATCGTCAAGGGCGTACAGTAGCGTGTAGCGTCATTGGGCAAAGTGTAACGGATCAAAAGGCACATTTCAAGTTTTGTACAATTGACCTCCCTAAATTCAAAAATGAAAACAAAATTTTTTTGTGACAAGTGCAACACCTCTTTTTTTCGCATGTGAAAATCGTGAAAATTGCTAGTTACCCATAACTTTTGGACACTTGCTTTCCCAGGGTTTGAGTTATCATTTGACCCTTTACACTGTCCTGCTTTTCAGGAAAAGTAGAAAAATTTATTTTTGGAATAAACATATACACTGTAGGTAGGTAGGTAGGTAGACTAGATAGTTTTATTTAGTAAATGATACATTAAAATCTTGTTTAGTTTTGAATGACGGCATAAAGTTACGGGATTTAAGTACTGCTCTAATGTAACCATCTCTTGAATCCTTTCCATACACTGCCCCAGACGCTTCAGTTACCATCCTAACAGCGTTCTACACCTTGGGAGTGACATGGTATCCGGACAACAAGGGGCTCTTCAGTGATCTTATCGAGTTGTTCGACAGAGAACTGCTTCGTGAGTGGTGGTTCCATTGGTGGAAGTGAATCTTTCAAATTCTGAGCACTTTGTTTGATCTTTGGTGGCCGAAATTCTTTGACTTGCTGTTCAGCAGGTTTGGGAGCTCGTCGAATGGTCTTGATTACAGCGATGGCCAATTTCCGGTTTGCTTGATCTGCATCTGCAAGCATTGCCAGTAGAACATTTCCAGAGTGAGCCCAATATGCATTTCTTTGGATCACAGACCGTGTGACAGTCTTGCTAGCTGGTGGCAGTAATCGTAGCAGCTTGATTTGCTCCAGGAAATGTTTTGGGCCATCTGTGCACCTTGGATGGCACTTGATGCTAAACCACATGGGTCCATAGTGGCACACGACAAACTGTGTGAGTGAATTGGGAGATTGGTCCAGGCTTCTCTCGTAGATCTTCATTAATGACACCAGTCCTTTTCGCTTTCATCATTCTGTAGAGGTAGGCTTGGTCACGACTCAATTCAGTAAGGTCAACATCCGGGAGAGTGTGGCCATCAGCAATACATTGAATTCCTCTAGAGGAAAGTGGCAAACTTTCACATGTGGCCAAAGCTTTGCCAATTGGTCCTTTCCATTAAGTTGCAGATTCTGTTGGGCCGATGAGTTCCTTGCACAAGTGGCGCAGTGGGAGTTCATTTAAATGCAGACTACAGATGAACCAGTGCAAAGGGCGACCCAGGCGGCACTCTAGCAGGTGTATTGCTCCACTTCTGTGCCCTGTGTTTGCGGCTGTGCTGTCGGCTCCCACTGCAATTATCTTGTCTGCAATACCCATTTCTTCAATCGCATTTTGAAGTCCATCCGCAATGACAGTGCCAGTTCCTCGTTCCAGTGTCAGATGGCTTAGATAGAAGGTTCCAGGCTCTCCGACCAGCACATAGTGGTCCTCAACTTTCTTTGTGCTGTACCATTTGTTCCCTTTTTTCTCTTTGACAAGTGTCATGTCTTCCCGCCCATCAAAAATTAAAGCAGTGACTTCCACATCGTGGTAAGTTACTGCTTCCTTCAGATCCCTCCGTACCTTCTGTCGTGCTCTCCATCAGGGCCGTTTCCTGGCATAAGCAGACTAAGCGGCCGCTTAGGGCCCCGCTGCTACTAGGGGGCCACAATGAACAAGGAAGACTTGTCCTTCAAGTGTGAAAAGCTCTCTAAGATACTGAGCTCTGGAGCTGACTCTGACATTGATAGAAGAGAACTGGCCCTCGAAATTAAGAACTTGCCGACTTTACCTTCACACAACATGACTGCATTGGAGCTTCTCTCCTTCACTCATCAGAAGCAACTGGAGGAATTATACCTCAATCTCTGAGTTGCACTAAGAATTGCTTGCACTCTACCTGTGACAGTAGCGTCAGCCGAGAGGAGCTTCTCTAAGATGAAGCTAATCAAGAACTACCTCAGATCATCAATGGGGCAGGATCGCCTCAGTGGCCTTGGCATCATAAGCATCAACCAGAACGTTGGCAGGGAGATTTCATACGATGATGTTATTGATGATTTCGCCCAGAAAAAATCTAGGAGGCAAAAATTTTGAAGATACAAACTGTTCTGTATAACTGTTAGCTATTACACGATTGTATCGTAGAGTTAGTAATTGTTTGGTAGTTGATAATTGCATTATTTTTTTATACATAGTTCTGTCATTTATTCTAAATAATGTATAAGCTAATTTTCAGGAATTTCATGAAGAGTATTTTTTCTGTTTGTCTTCTGAAAGTACATATTTGTTGTTTTGGACATAAATGTTTCATTAAAATTGTTTCATAATTGTTTTTTATTAACACAGCCATTTTTTTGTATGTGTGTGCCGAGGTGATGTAGTAAGGCGTGAGTTGGTGGATGGAGGGGTGGGGCCTCAAATGGGTATAATGCTTAGGGCCCCCTAATGGCTAGAAACGGCCCTGCTCCCCACACTTTGTGGTGGTCATTTACGTTTATCTGATCATCAGAACCAATGTTGCAGTGCTGATAGCTGCAGCAGCCCTGTTCGATACACCATACCGGTCAGTTTCCAAAGCAATAGTGGGAATCGGTGTGATGTTCCTGTCCTCCTGGGCACTATCACCCATCCACTCATCACCAACACTTTCACCACTGGAGTCTGCTTCTGCTTGAGCTGATTCGACCACATCTGCAGACGATGCTACCTCTTGCCGTTCCGTTTTTCTTCTATTCTCTTCTTGTCTTTCTTGCATCCAATCCTCTCTTGACTTCCTTCTCTCCATCATCTGAGTCACATTCGTATCAACCCGACTGATCTGCATGATCCGCGTGGTTCTCTGGTCGATCAGAAAAGCATGCTCTCGTCGTGGAACTTTCATTTCTTTTTCACAGTGGCATGCAGACAGATCATCGCATTGGCAGACAGCTATGTCAAACAATTGATTCAGGCTTTCCTCGAACTTCTTGGTTTTTGTGGCCTGCTTGCTTTGCTTCGATGCTTGTGAGCCTTTTTCCATCAATCGGAGCAGCTTGGTCTTCACATTCTTGATTGGCTGTGATGGACTGTTAGCACGATTCCAAAGGTCAATGAGTGTTTGGCATACCTCCGGAAGAATCTCCCTGTTGCTGGTGTACTTGTTCTCCTTCAAGAAGAGGAAATGCCTTGCAACTTGTATACGGGTTGGAAGTTCAGAGAGAGGAAGCTCTGATAGTGGAGAGCCAAAGACAATGTGACTGGCAGATCCCCGTGTTCTTTGCGTGCTCATTGTACCAGCAAAACTCAACAAGTATCACACAGGAACACAAAGAAAAACACAAACGTATAAATAAAAAATATATATGATTATGAATATATATATATATAAGGCTTGGTTTATTGGTAAACAATAAGTTTACCAATATATATATATAAAAATATGCTGCACACACATATGTATTATGTATATACAGTAAATATCTATAGGTATATATATATACACCCTAAGACATATAACAAACTTACAAACAATGTAAAACACAACAAAACAAAGAAATGGGTATAATGTATATATCACAAAACGCACCTTTCGTTAGTACCTTGGGGTTTTTGAACACCCCCATCCACAGAAAAAACACTTGTTTCTCTCAAGCGAGCTAGCGTAGAACTAAGAAATTCCAGGGGATGACTCACTGAGAATAGTTAGAAAGCTGCCAGAAGTACCATGTCAGTCAGTGTTGCCAACTGTAATTAACAAGAATTTTGTATTTTTTACATGTGAAAAAGGAGGTGTTCTGCTTGTTGCAGAAAATTTTTGATTTCTTTTCTGAAATCAGCAAGGTTGATTGTACAAAACCTGAAATGTGCCTCCAGATCGCTCATGACGCTACACGCTAGCGTACAGTTGACCTAACCGACATTCAATTGACCTAACCGGGCATTCAATCAACCGGGGTCCACACAGCAACCTTGTATCCGGGCGTCATGAGCGGTGTAAACTAGATAACGGTTATGCGTCATGCAAACTAGTGCGCATATAAATTAATTTTTTTCCGTATGTTGCTAATATTTCTCCAGGAAAATAATGTCATTTTCGTTATTAGAATATAAACTTTATTAGTATAAAAATTTTCAACTAAATCCAGTGGGGTCGTCCATTTGGAAAAGATCCCACATTTCAACATAACATTCCGTAACATTGAATTCGATGTGCAACATTAGCGTAACTTTTCTAGCTTGCACAAAAGTAAGACTTCTTTTTTTTTCTTTATTTCGTTCCGTAACTTTTTTGTTAAGCAAATAAGCACCATATTATCCAAAATTTCTTTCCGTAACAATTCCGTAACCATTGTTGTTGTTTTCCTCTTATTGGGTAATTTCGTTTGAACGTTTTTAACAATGAAAATTATATGGATTCTTTCAGATAAATATAACTTATAAATTCCAACTTTTCTTGCATAATACAGTATGCAGAGTAGAGTATATAGCAAGTTATAAAATTGAGATTCCAATTAAAATAATGTAACTAGAAACACGTGTTCGTGCTTATGTTTGGAATGAAATGTAATTATAAGCCCGTGTTGCTGTTTAGGTGCCTGGCGTAATATAAAAATAATGAAGGCACTGAAAGGAGTCTATAAAATGCATTTTTGAATATTCATTACATGGTATGTTTTTTTTCATTAATGAAGAATCTATATTATATCTATACTCTGAAGAAAAATATCTTTGCATGCACGTTTGAAGGCTGTTCTCTCTGCGCATGTGCACTTGTCCTGTTTCGCTCAATTCACAGTTTACATAAAGAAATGCATAAATGATTACCCTTTAAAAACTAATTTAAAGTACGGTTGACTATGGACAACATTATAATTAGTGGATCACCTGAAGATCAGGGCCCCCAACCTTCTTTACTTAGCTTTATAAGGCTAACTAACGAAAATATCACGACCAAACCTAACCAATCGTCAAGGGCAGGGGCGGATCCAGGATTTGCTGGAGGGGGGTTCAGTACGAGCGACAAAGGCTTCTAGGGGGGTCCGGGGGCATGCTACCACAGAAAATTTTGAAAACTATGGCTCTCAGAAACACGTTTTTAAGCAATTTGTGGGGTGTTTGTTCAAATTTATTAACTTTTACATCTAAGTTATGTACTGATTTGCAAGAAAATTATACAAGGAAAGACAAAATTTGTGATAAGTCTTAAAGAAACACTGTTTACGAAAATTTCACAATATTAAAACCTAAATTTCTTTTGAAAATCATATTTATTATTCTAGATTTGTTCATTAATATAATTGAAGTTATTATATTTCTTGACAAAGTTTTGTGTTGACTGAGATATCAGTTAATCTCCCGACTCTCAAAGACTGGATCGACGAGCGCCATTCGTCGTGGTTGCTGTTCAGCGAACCGTTGAACTACAGCTTCGTAATTCACCGTCTTGTCGTAATGAATGCTCATCAACGTCAAGCCCGACAACCTCTCCGTGGACATAGTAGTCCTAAGGTACCCTTTCACAAGTTTCAAGGTACTGTTGGCACGTTCATTGTCAGCAGAAGTGACGGGTATGGTGCAAGCAATTCGCAACAAGCAGTTGATGTTTGGGAATATATCGGCATCGCAAGCCTGGAAAGAAAAAAATGATAAAGTTACAATTAATCTAGAAAATTTTACACTAAATATTAAATAATCGGAGCATACGAAGAATTGTCACCCCAAGATGGGCATACGAAGAATTATAATCTATCTTTAATGCAGGTTGAAGCGAATCTGATTTGGCGTTCTCTGACTGCCACTTTCTCCTCCATCGCATATATTCGATGTCAAGAGTTCCAGGGCTGGGAAGGTCTGACTCGCATATCACAGAAATCTCAGTAATGTCTGTTGCTGGCTCAACAGTGACTCTGGGAACAAGACCAAGTAACTGAACAGCCATCTTCTGAGTGGGACCGAATCTATAACAAAAAGAGTTCATTAATTAGGTGGAGAATGCAGGGGGCGGATCCAGACCGGTTGGCTTTGCCACCGTGTTACGGAAAACTGTCAGATTTTTAGAATTTAGAAGTTCGTGTTCTACAAACGTACCTTGTAAACATCTCCTGCATAATATGGTCCAGAAAAGGAAGAAATAGAGTACGACGATAATATTCCTCAGGTGTGTCATGAGGAATCCCCTTTGCAGTCGGGGTAGATTGTCCTTCTTCATCACTGTCAAAACGAGAGACAATGAATTTAATATGAGCAATCGATCAGTAACTGTAAATAGTTTTTTAGTCATTGTTTTAGTTTGCAATACAGTCACTAATCTTGCCACTGACGTGGGATGGACCAAAAAATCGGTCAATTCTTGGTTGCTGTTTAACTCTTCTTGGCATTGTAAACCAAAAATTCTATTGAATAAATACTTTAAATGAATATTGCTTTTTAGACTTTTGAGTATTAAAGTATTTTTAGACTTTTGAGTATTCAGATCGACTGACGATCTGAAATAAATGAAACAAAATGGTATATTACATGCTTTTAGTGTTGTTTGTAAAATAACTTATATAGGGTGTCCATAAATAATTACCCTGATTAAAGCATGCTATAACTTTTAAATAAACACTCGTATTTAAACAGTTTTAATCATAAGTAGATTACTAGATAAACATACAAAGTTTTGATACATAGTTAATGAACTTAATAAGCTTCCACATGTGCACCCCTAGTGGCACGTAAAATGTCTAAACGGTATACACACTCACGCAACACATTTTCCAACATTTGTCGGTTAACTGTTGCAATTGCATCCGTAATGCGTTTTCGCAATGTCCTGATATCTGGAACAACTGTTGCATAAACCAAATCTTTAACATGACCCCAGAGAAATGTCAATAGCGAATTGTTCACGTTTTGGACGGTCATCAGGCTTCAGTTCTTGAACAATTTGTACCTTGTAGGCGTGTAACTTCAAACGTTTGTGTAACACCTTGTGCACCGTAGACTTCGGTATCTTTAGTTGGCATGAAGCTTGTCTCACCGATTTCCTTGGTGACCGTGTGAAAGCAGTTTGAATGTTTTCCACCGTCCCATCGGAAACTGATGGTCTACCACTGCTCTTTCCCTTTTCCACGTTTCCAGTTTCCAAGAATTTTTTCATCCACGACTTAATTAACTTCACATCAGGTGGATTCTTTCCATACTTTGTTCTGAACCTTCGCTGAACACTGACAGATTTTTTTTCTGCAAGCCACACAACACATTGTGCTTTCTCTGTCACAGACGCCATCTTAACTGAACAGCTACTACAGCGCTCCTAGCGGCGAATGTGGTAGACGAAACACACCAGCACAGAAACTCTATGCGTGTACGAGATCACCTGTAAAACGAGAACGGATGTAAGATTCGTCATTAAAACATGAGAGCATACTGTTTTCAGGGTAAACATTTATGGACACCCTTCAGTCAGTTAGCTTTGGGAGCGGGGTTTTCTGGTTTAGAGTGGTTCTGGTTTAGGGGTTCGATCGACCCACCCCCACGAACCCACCCCTGGATCCGCCACAGGTCAAGGGCGTACAGGTGATCTAATGATTGGTTAGGTTAGGTCGTGATATTTTCGTTAGTTAGCCTTATAAGGCTAACTAAAGAAGGCTGGGGGTGGCCCTGATCTTCAGGTGATCCAATATATTTCCTGTTTCATGAATAAAATGCTGAACTGTAATTTTTGCTTTTCATTTAATTTGAATCACATATATAGTAGATCAAAATCGAACATTATACCTGGCTTGTTAAATCTCTAAAACTGTTAAAAATTAAGTAAATCGCAAACAATATATATGTAGTAGCCCGAAGGTGTTCAAAATATGAAAATGAAAATGAAAAGGTTTATTGGCAGACTATAGTCCATATGACAAATATTATTAATACAATGACAGTTCATATACTAAGGATAGAAATATATACAACTGATTAGAAATAATACTGTAATGTCGAAGTTAAGTGGAGCTACAGACAGACGTTTTCGTACCAAGAAGTCCTTAGCTTAGAGGATAAATGGCAGGACTCATGGATAGCTTGGATGATCGGGTTAGTTGATTTTTTAATTCTTTGCATTAGACTGTATTGAACACGTCTTGTTACCTCGGGAAGCTCGGGACATTGCTGGTAGCAAACATTTGCGAAGCTGAGCATCTCGGGGGTAATTTATGTAAGTCTAAAATACCTGTTGTACAGCAAATTTAGGGTTCTGCCAGAACCTTTTTTAGAATTCACCCAGAGTTGCTGTCCGTATATATTACTGCAGAAAGTACGAAAGAGAGTGTCTTTAGCTTCACTTGTACAGAAACGAAAGTTCCTTATAGTCATATTCGCTTTAGCACACAGGCTTCGAGATTGTTTTCTTATATCCGAGTCATCACTCAAGGAGTTTGTAATAGTTTGACCCAAATATTTAAACTCTTGTACTTCCTCAATTACCTCGCCATTCATTTTAAACCTTATATCAGCTGATTGATTACAGCTTTTAGGATGAAATTGCATAACCTTAGTTTTTGTAACATTAAAAAGAATATGTTTCTGCGAATACTCTTCGCAGACTTTTAGTAGCCGATCCAGACCTTTAACAGAGGGACTTATTAACACCATATCATCGGCATAAACTAAGTTATTTATCCTTGTGTTATCTATACAACATCCCACTGTTGCCTCGTTAAGTGAAGCAATTAATCCGTCAATATACACATTAAACAGCATAGGGGAGAGCAAGGAGCTTGTCTCACCCCGCAAGAGGAGCCAAAACACTCGGATAGTACATTGCCCCACCTAACAGTGAAAGATTGGTGGGAATACCAAAATTTCAATAAATTTAATATGTACATGGGAACCTTCCTGTCTTCTAGTTTTGCAAATAAAATATTGCGGTTCACCCTATCATATGCCTTACTTATATCTAGGAAACAGCTATAAATAGTTGAATTACTGTCAATGTATTTAGATATTGTTTCTTTAAGTACATAGATACAGAGGTGAGTTGAGTGGGACCTTTTAAAACCAAACTGACTAGATGCCCATAGGAAATCATTTAATCGAAGTAACAAGAATTTTTCTTGTAGTTTCGAGAAGCAGGAGGCGACAGCAATAGGCCTGTAATTATTGCTGGACAGAATGTCTCCGTACTTGTTTTTGACCAGGGGCAAGATATAATGCATACCCTCATGAACTCTGCAGGGATATAGCTATGAGCAAGCATGGCTGATAGGAGCAATGATATATACAGACATACTACATCATTTGCATATTTTAAGTGCTCATTCGATAAGTCATCTACCCCTGACGCAGAACCACTCTTTAACTCTTTAATTAACCTCTGTACTTCAGAAAATTATATCAAAGTATTTTCCCTTGTCCCTCCCACAATCGTTTCGCTGCAATCTATCTTAAGATTATCCCTACTCACACTATTAAGAATGTTAGAATAGTGGTTTTTCCACAGCTTTGCAATTAGTTTTTGTAACATTAAAAAGAATATGTTTCTGCGAATACTCTTCGCAGACTTTTAGTAGCCGATCCAGACCTTTAACAGAGGGACTTATTAACACCATATCATCGGCATAAACTAAGTTATTTATCCTTGTGTTATCTATACAACATCCCACTGTTGCCTCGTTAAGTGAAGCAATTAATCAGTCAATATACACATTAAACAGCATAGGGGAGAGCAAGGAGCCTTGTCTCACCCCGCAAGAGGAGCCAAAACACTCGGATAGTACATTGCCCCACTTAACAGTGAAAGATTGGTGGGAATACCAAAATTTCAATAAATTTAATATGTACATGGGAACCTTCCTGTCTTCTAGTTTTGCAAATAAAATATTGCGGTTCACCCTATCATATGCCTTACTTATATCTAGGAAACAGCTATAAATAGTTGAATTACTGTCAATGTATTTAGATATTGTTTCTTTAAGTACATAGATACAGAGGTGAGTTGAGTGGGACCTTTTAAAACCAAACTGACTAGATGTCCATAGGAAATCATTTAATCGAAGTAACAAGAATTTTTCTTGTAGTTTCGAGAAGCAGGAGGCGACAGCAATAGGCCTGTAATTATTGCTGGACAGAATGTCTCCGTACTTGTTTTTGACTAGGGGCAAGATATACTGCATACCCTCATGAACTCTGCAGGGATATAGCTATGAGCAAGCATGGCTGATAGGAGCAATGATATATACAGACATACTACATCATTTGCGTATTTTAAGTGCTCATTCGATAAGTCATCTACCCCTGACGCAGAACCACTCTTTAACTCTTTAATTAACCTCTGTACTTCAGAAAATTATATCAAAGTATTTTCCCTTGTCCCTCCCACAATCGTTTCGCTGCAATCTATCTTAAGATTATCCCTACTCACACTATTAAGAATGTTAGAATAGTGGTTTTTCCACAGCTTTGCAATTTCATCCTCCCCCGACACCCCATCGATTGTCGGAGGGAGGACATTTTTGACAAATTTCCAAAATTTGTTATCGTTATTTATGCGAGCTTCACAGGCTTTTGATGCTCGAATAGACTCTTCTTCTTGTTTACATCGCCTTATGGCCGCCTTATACTGACCCCTACTTCTACACATATTCAGGTATACTGGTCCTAATCTGGGTCTACCATGAAAGCACCACAAATCATAGGCGTCTTTTGATTCCCTATTCAGGGGGGCAATAAAATCATTCCATCCAGGAATAATCTTAGCATGATAGTTGTAAGATTTAATCAGGGGGCTTCCTGCTTTTCTTAACCGGGATATTATCTTACCATAATATCTATCTATGAGTTTACAGTGAGAATCATTTGAGCAAGGATTATTACAGGCAAGATGCAAAATTTCTAAATTATTAAAAAGGTGACTTGTTCTGTATTTGTATTCTATTCTCTGCTGCATATTAACACTGGACCAATCGACGCGATTATTCTTACCTATTGAGTTCTTGTTAAGTCGTGTTGCGCATAAATTGTTAAAGTTAATTAATATTTCTAATGGTCTATGATCAGAAAGAAAGAAATCGTGCAGAATAAGAACTCTAACAATTCGATCCTTTAGATCAGGGGTTCCCAAATTGGTGTTCCGCGGAACACTTGTATACCGTGAGAAGTGTTCCGCGGAACACAATTGGGGAACCCCTGCTTTAGATTATTACTAGTGAGACAATGATCAATCCACCTGGTGGTACCACTCATATCAATAACGTATGTAAAATTACCACTGGTTACCCCTAATACCTCTACATCACTTATACTTGAATTCGTGACCGGAAAATTCGCCGTAAACATTTTCGCCGTAAGAAAATTCGCCGTAAACATTTTCGCCGTAAACATTTTCGCCGTAAGACAAATTCGCCGTAAGGACATTTCGCCGTAAATAAAATAAAATTAAAATTAAAAAAAAAGTTTAACTGAACCCTTATAATAGCCGGTGCTGGTTAAGTGTGCGGTCTACCTAGCTTCGAGCAGTCTACCACAATTAAAATTCTTTATACTGTACGGCATTGACGATTGGTTAGGTTAAGTCGTGATAGTTTGGTTAAATAAATTTCTTAAATAAATTCCTTATCTTACTTTGAAACTCACTGTACGGCATTGACGATTGGTTAGGTTAAGTCATGATAGTTTGGTTAAATAAATTTCTTAAATAAATTCCTTATCTTACTTTGAAACTCACTGTACGGCATTGACGATTGGTTAGGTTAAGTCGTGATAGTTTGGTTAAATAAATTTCTTAAATAATCATCCATTGATTATTTTTAAAAATTTTACGGCGAAATGTCCTTACGGCGAATTTGTCTTACGGCGAAAATGTTTACGGCGAAAATGTTTACGGCGAATTTTCCTACGGCGAAAATGTTTGCGGCGAAATTTCCTAGAACCACTTGAATTGGCCGATTCGCACATGTTACCCAATTCTACAAAGAATTCCGAGTTCACATGTGCGTTAAAGTCCACCATTATTATAGAGTGAGAATATTTGGGGTTATCTGATAATGACTTAATTTTGTACAGCAAATCAATGTATTCATCTAGATTACTGCCGTTATTTTATGGTAAATAGCAGTTTACAATTAATATGCAATCATTGCTCACTTGTAATTCAATGCCTAACAACCTTACATTATCGCTTGTTAAAAATTTTATATGTTTTGACAAATATTTCCTTATTAAGAAAGCAACACCACCAAAAGGCCTACCCTACATTAATTCATCTGACAAGTCTACTGCTGATGACGCATGGTACGTAAAGTGATCATGGATGGAAGAGAGGAATTTTAGCTCTTGCTTAGGTAGCCAGTGCTCCTGCAGGAGTATCAAATCTGCACTGTCGCAGATTTTATGAACATCTACAGTTGAATTCCTCACTGACCTTACATTATATGAGACTATTTTCAACAAGTTATCTGCCATGACTGATAGAAAATTTATTATTAGTAAGATTATTATTATTATACACAATACAACTTTCAGGGGCATTACCGTTAGGACGCCTATTATTATTATTATTATTATTATTGTTATTATTTTGCCTGTTATATCAAATCTCCTGGAAAAGTGAATAAACTCTTTAACAATAATACCGTCTGGCCATTGACTCATATTATACGGGTTGAAATGCGCATTTACACCTTTAATTATTACTTTAAATGAGTTATAATTCGGAGATTTTGTGTTTAGTTTATTAACTATCAATATGCTGTGCTCACCAATGGCTTCTTCCATCATGTGTCGAATATCGCTTGCCTCGTTCGAGAGCTGAATTCGCGACACAAAGAGGGTGAGATTCCCCGAGTGTAGGACAAAAGCCCCCTAGAAAAAAAAAAAAAAATTTTTAATCATTATTTTTATTTTTTAATATTTACAGTTTATGTTTATAGTTTATAGTTTAGTTTATGTTTATAGTTTATGTATTTTGGCTCTCGTCATTTTCGTTTAAACTAACGAAAATATCACAACTTAACCTGACCAATCATCCAGGGCGTACAGTTCCTTTTTCAGTAACTGAATGATTTTTCTTAGGGGACACTAGCACCGGACAGTTGACCTAACCGGGCATTCAGTTAACCTAACTGGGCATTCAGTTGACCTAACTGGGCATTCAGTTGACCTAACTTGGCATTCAATTAACATAACAGGTTAATATTGGTTATTTCACCTAAATATCTTCTGATCTTTTCAGATTAGATGTGACACCTGACTTGCCCTACCCAGCAATTTGTCCAGTGGGCTTTTGCCCTAGGGGTCTTTTGTCCGGACCCGGAGATCCCCATCGGTGGCCTCGCCGCGGAGACCGGTTGAGGAAACCTTGGGGAAGGGCGCCTGTTAACAGTGACCCACCCGTATAACACTAGGCAACAAATTTCAACTTTTTTTTTGTTACAGACACGTGAACTACTGATTTCTACTAAAGCGCTGATGCTGATTTCAGATCTGATATCAAAATTTCTCTATCACGTCCAGATTTTGGTAACCGAAAACCCCTATTTTTCATTTTTTTTTCTCACCCGCTTCTATTACGAAAGCCGTCTAAGCTACTTTTCCGTGCCACGTTTTATGTTAAGCATACTTAAATAATTAGTGAACAGGGATGTCTTTCCTCCTTTATTCTGGCTTAAGACCAGACAGCGGAATTCCGCTGGCGGAGTTACCACCCCTGCGCCCAACCATCCAAAGCGCGTTAGTATTTTGTTGTTACTACTGAAAGGCAAATTCCTGTTCTTAAGTGAAACTTGGTGTGTCCTCTTCCTTTGTCGCTTGTAGGATGACGAGCTCTCCTTCTGCAGGAACCAACAATAATCTCCCATCATATTTGGTTGAAATTACCTTGGTATCTTTTCCATAACTGAGATCTGTTGGTGGAAGCGCTCACCATGCTCGTCACTTACAGCCCCAAGGTTGGCCGGGAAGAAGTCAAGATGAGAATGTAAAAAATGAATTTCAAAGACATTCTGCATCCCATTATTTCATAAGATTTAAGCATGTTTTCTACGAGTTTACGGTGGTTTTCAGCTTTGTGGTTTCCAAAAAATTTTTGACAACCTCAACGAAAGATGTCCATGCTCCTAGTTCATTCTCATTTAGGTTAGATGGAAACGATGAGTCGTGGATGACACTGCGGATCTGTGGTCCAGTGAAAACTCCAGCTTCTAGCTTAGCATCTGTCAATATTCCTTTGAATTTATCCTTTAAATATTGGAAACCACTACCTTGATGACCATACCCTTCACGAAATTTTCATAAGGCCAAGTTTAATGTGAAGTGGTGGAAGATGTACTTTCTGAGGGTCAATAAGTGCTGGGTGTTTCACATTGTATTACCAACAACATGTTCAGTTCTAGATGGCCAATCATGTTTTTTGTAGTGGTTCTTGTCTCTCTGCTGTTCCATAGACACAAAAAGCACATATGCTTTGTGTAGCCCAACTGTAACCCAAGAAGTAATGATACAACTTTAAGGTCGCCACAAATATTCCATGTGTGGTCCTTATATTGATGAGTCTTAGCAGCAGTTTCATCGATTCATAAGTCTCATTAAGGCCAGTGGCATGTGCTACAGGTATTGAAGGTTTTTTCATTGCCGTTGTGCAGTAATACAGCTTTAAGGCTAGCTTTACTAGAGTCAATGAACAGTCTCCATTCTTTTGGATCATAGCGACAGCCAATC
The DNA here is from genome assembly GCA_023014485.1 of Bathynomus jamesi. Taxonomy (NCBI): domain Eukaryota; kingdom Metazoa; phylum Arthropoda; class Malacostraca; order Isopoda; family Cirolanidae; genus Bathynomus; species Bathynomus jamesi. The sequence continues at coordinate 164,479 of JAJOZX010000842.1, forward strand.
CATTGCATCAGACCACTGATATCGTGCAGAAACAAACGTTTTCTTCCTGTAAGTAAAATGATGAAAACTGCAAATGGCGATGGCGGAAATGGGAAACTTTGGTGTTTGGTTGGAGAAGATTAAATTCTTGAAGTCTTGAACCAAGCAACTCTGCCTTTTCTTTTGGTAATTCCAAATCGCGCACTAAGTCATTTAACTCCGCTTGACTTAACAAATGTGGGGAAATATTTGCATCTGGAACATATATGCCATCTTTCCCTGTTCTATATCACTAGCAGAATCTTCAGATGAACTGCTGTCTGTTATCGTTGCTGGTGGAACTGGTGGTGGATTTGTTTCATCATGTGGTACTGGTTTCATTGCTGATTCGCAGTTTGGGTACGTGATCTTTGATTTGTTTTTCTTTGTGAAACCAGCAATCTTTGTCAAACAAAAATAACAATCATTGAAGTGATTTTTCGGCTCACGCCAAACCATGGGGACTGAGAAACGGCATAGCTTTTCTTTTACCATTCATCCAAGCTATTAACATTGCATTGCACTGTGCACAGCAAATATGTGGTGCCCAGTCCCTCTGTTGGTCTCCTAACTTACAGTCAAAATAACACTTGTAGGCAAGTTTAATCTTTGTTGTTATGTTTCTACGTTGTGGCTTTGGTGTATATTGTCCACAGACAAAGCAGAAGTTGTCTGGGTGATTTACACAAGCACGTCTATTTGATGCCATTTTTAATTACCATACAATATCTGAAAAAACGTAGAAAGTAATTATTACGATGTGCAAAATAAAAAGAAATACACACCGTAGTACAAAACAAATGCTATAAAAACACACAAGTCACCACAACCTGTCACTTGCTCATCAGCAGAGAGCTTCAACAACCTCTGCTTGACTGTCACGTAGCGACTGACCGTTGGGCCGTTGCCCGTTACTATGCTCTTGACTCAGTGTTGCCAACTCGGGATAAATTTTATTTATCAAAATTGTTCGAATTTGTATATAGTTGGCAAAAAAAATTGCTTTAACCTTGAAAAGCAAGTTTCATATTACTGGCATTAAGCCGATTAAAACCAAAATCTGGACGTGGTAGAAAATTTACTAAAAGTGATTTGCATTTTACACAAAATCTAGACGTGATAGAAAAAATCTAATTATAGATTTGAAATCAGCATACCGAAATTAGCTAGGAGCACCTATTTGGTCTTCTGTAACAAAATCTTTGTTGCCTAGTGTAATATGGGAACAAAATGTTTGCTTAGAACTGTTTTTTATTGTTCAACACTATTTTTACAGTAATATACATACATACATACACATACACATACATTTATGTGTATATATATATATATATATATATATATATATATATCAGATTGTACGTATTTATAGGTCCTTATAACTTCCTTTGTTTTATCTTAATTATTGTTTTTATTTTTTTTAAGTAATGTTTATGCCCAGTATGATTATTAAATTTCTTTTTACTGCTTTGTTTGTTTGTTTTCCTTTGAAAATATTGTTTGTTTTAAATACATATTTATTATAAGAAAGTTAAACATGCAAAAGTTACGTGAAAGTTACTGATAAAATAAATTACAGCAATGTTATGCTAAGTAAAGTTACACCTAAGTTTCGTCACAGTTACTAACAAAAGAAATACGAGTATATGGATAGGTTATGCGGGAAAATAGCGTAACAGTGTTTAGAGTGTGGCGAAAGAACTACAAAATAAAATATGTAACCAACTTATCAAGGTCGATTATATTTCCGTGATAGTAGATATCTGGGGTCACCTGAAGATCAGGGCCCCCAGCCTTCGTTAGTTAGCCTTTATAAGGCTAACTAACAAAATATCACAACTTAACCTAACCAATAGTTAGGTCAAATGTACGCCCTTGACGATTGGTTAGGTTAAGTCGTGATATTTTCGTTAGTTAGCCTTATAAGGCTAACTAAAGAAGGCTGGGGCCCCTGATCTTCAGGTGATCCGATGTCTGTACAGACAGACAAATGAAAGTTTTTTTTGGAAGTACAACTCACACTACAGTATATCTATTCATTTAGCCTCAAATCGTACCTGCTTATCGATTCAAAGGAACCCATACTGAGGTAAGAAAAAGCGAGTCATTTGAAGCGGTGTGTCATAAATATAAAATAAAAAACAACTTGATCGCATCATTATGGATAACATGAAGTGAGCTTTTACTGTTTGCTTCCCTGTCACTGCTACTGGCAGGTGGAAATGAGGAAATTTGTGAGTGGTAAATTTTCTAATACCAATTTTGTCTTCTCATAATATTTGATTAAATACAATAATACCATCACTATAATGCAATGAATAGTTATAAATAATTTCATAATTTCACATCATTACATTTTACGTCATTTAATAGTAATTTTTTTATATATTGTTTTATATAAAACTTTAAAATATGGGGTCTTTTCGGTTTGGCGGACTGCTACAAATTTTTACAAAACTTAGCAAATCAATTATTTACTAATTTCATCCTAAAGAAATGTAAGTTAGTTTATAGTAGGTTTAGTAAGTTACGTTATGAATTAGACAATTCCTTAGCAAATCAATTATTTACAAATTTTATCCTAAGTTTTGTAAAATTCTATAGCAGTCCGCTAAACCGAAAAGATCCAAAATATGTTTCAGAGCTGCTCTCCATTGAGGCAAAGGCGATCACTTTAATTCACAAAAGCGTTCAAAGGCGTATTAAAATAACGAAGGGACACCAGAAGAAGTTCTCCGATTATTTGCTAGTTACGGGCGCAAACGAACCAAGAATGGAAGGCAAACCATTTCATGGCAGTTTAGTGACTACTTGGAGCTGTGCAATAGTTTTTAAACGAGTGAAACAAATATAGTTTTCATTTTTGGTCTCACAAAAGAAGAAAACTTTCAGCATTGTATCCAATAGCTTCAAGCTTCAATAGCTTCACCTAATGAAGAGGTACCATTATAATGTGCTCTAATCGCGCAAGAAAATGACAAAATGTTGTCAAATCTAATATTTTTTAAAGGTAATTCTGAAGCATGATATGAAATAAATTTAGGTCTATATATATTACTATTTGCTTTTATTGACCTCTAGGTTGAGAAAAAATCTTTGTGTTTGACTTCCAACATGATTCTACAGAAGAACTCGAGACTTGACTTACAGTTTATAAGGAGGAGATTGCAGACACCAATCGACGATGGAAGTACTCCGGGGAAGAAGTTAGGCAAAAGACAGGGAGACCTGAAACTCCCGTTCTTCCTGTCACTGTCCACCTTAGCTGATCTTTTCCCATGTCTCATCTACCCTGTGAGCAGTCCAGCATTCTCTCAAACACACACTTCTCTCCCTATTCTTCACTACAAATACATGCATCTTACACACTACATAATCTTTTCAAAATTAAAAAAAATGGCAACAACTTCAAAAGCATCGGAGACCCCTGGGGAGGGGACCATAAATATACCCACTTCTGGCTCCCTCGCCACCGATACCGGTAACGCAGAACCCGGCAGCAGGGCTGGTTCTGCTACTGCCCATTCGAGATACTCTGGGCCTCTACATGAGTCATGTTTCATGAACTTCTGCAACATTCGTGGCCTTTCCCCAAATTTTCAATCTGTTAAACATCACCTCTCTAAACCTCATCTCTTCTTCACTGAAACTCAGGCGACTGGGACAACTGACAGCAACCCATTTCCTGCACCCTATTACTCTCTCTATACTCAATTTCACTCCAAATGTGGATGTTGCGTATATGTACGCAAAAACCTAACTTGCTTTCCTATCCCCGAATTTGAATCTTCCGAAATCTACAGCCTCTGGCTAAGGCTTACATGCCGATCTCAAACTAAATACATCTGCACTGTTTACCTTTCTCTTAATTCTACTGACTATCAAAAATTCTTTGAATACCTCACTTCCAAAGTGGAATACATTCTATCCCACTCTCCTTTTGCTGAAATCTTCATTTTAGATGATTTCAATGTTCACCACCACCTTTGGCTTTCCTCCCATTTTACTAACATCACTGGTGAACTAGCTTACAACTTTTTTATCCTGAATGATCTTGATCAGGTTGTGCAGCACTCTACTCGTATCCCGGTTCGCCTTGGAGATAGGCTCAACATTCTGAATTTGTTTCTCACCACTCATCCCTCTTCTTACTCTGTTGAACTTTTTTCTCCATTGGGCTCCTCCGACCACAACCTTATACCTGTTTCCTGTCCTGTCGTTCCAGTTCGAACTTTGAATCCTTCTAAGAGGAAACGCCTTTGGCACTTTGGCGACGCTGATTGGTACCTTAGCCAGTCCTGCTCTTATTTCCTGTAAAATGATTACTGTTTCTGTGACCGAGGACCCTCTGAGTGAGCTGAGAGCATCATAGAGGTGATTCTCTTGGGCATGGGGGCGTACATTCCATATTCTATTCCTACTACTAATGCGATAAAAACCTTGGTTTAACTTTACTTGTTCTTATGCTATCGGCAACAGAGAGGAGTCTTTGAGAAGGTACCGTCGCCATCCAACTCCTGACTCTTACTCAGCCTATATTTCTGCCTGGAATTGTGCAAATTCTATTCTTCGACTCGCCAAATATTCCTTCATCCGTCAAAAATATGAACACTTATCCACTTCTAATTCTTCTCGCTCTTTCTGGCATCTAGCTAAGAATCTCTCCATCAACTCTACTTCCTCTTCTTTCCATCCTCTTTTCCATTCCGACGGTTCAGTTGCCATCTCTTCTCTTGATAAAGCTGAACTCTTGGCTCAAACTTTCGTATCCAACTCAAACATGGACGATTCCGGTGGTGTTTCTCCATCTCCTCCTCCCTCTGACTTAATTATGTCTAAAATTACAATCTCTTCCAAAGTTTTTTCTGTCCAATCTGGGTTCAACTCTATGAAGGATACAGTAGGGTGCAGTGAAAAAGTCAACTCTCAAATACTGAATCGGCCAGGGTAGGAAAATATGACATTTCAAGAGAAAACACCACTGCAGAAATTATTTTGTGCTACAGTAATATCTTCAGGGTCCACCATGACACTTTTATGTCTTGAAATAACACCAAATAATGCAAATATTCACGTATCTTGTCAGGTCTAGCAGTGCATAATATCTTATTGGAATACAAATCTTGATGAAAAATCTGTTATTAGATAAGAAAACAGTACGGTTGAAACTAATTGATCACATCTGAAACTATACTTCTCGAAAAAATAATATCCAAGGTTTCTGTCAGGCATACCATAAGATAAAAATTATGAATACCAATGAAGCCTAGGCATTAATTACTGCTTAGCATCCAGTCAGAAAAAGGTTGCCTTAACCAATTAGCTGTCATTGTTCCCATTTGGGTACATATTTTCAAATGAATTTTTTTTACCTAAGTAATGATATCCTGTTGTGACATAAACGCAACTTCCCTGTGAGTGTGATCTTGTTGAAACTTGCAAGTTGCAAACAACTTTACTCACTGCCTCATCAGATTGTATGGGAATCAGACGTACTGAAGTGCCCTTTGATACAACTTAATTTTAGCAGGTACTTCTATTTGAAATTAATTGATTTCAGTTATAATCTTGAGAAAATGACTAATTTTTTATACATTGTTTCCATTTTAGGTTATATTTGAAAAATAATGGGAATATTACATGTTGAATGAAATTGTTCCCAAATGGGAACAACGGCTGATCTACAGCATGTAGACCAGTGATGCACAAACCCTGGCCCGCGGCCAAATGTCCCCCCCACGGGTCTTTTCAGTGGCCCCACGGGTCTTTTCAATTCAATGAAAAAGTTAGAATATAAAAGTGACCCAATTTATGACTTAGATGGAAAGTAAGTAGGCTAATACATTTAGTTATTTTCTTCGCTTGGCCCTCACATGAAAAAAGTTTGTGCACCACTGATGTAGACAAAACAACTTGAAATCCAGCCAATGTAAATGCACAGATGTTTTCCACTATTTGAGTTATCTAATACATGCTGAAGTAGGCTTATTGAAATTTTTTATGATATTTAATATAAATTTTCTTTAATTTGTTTTTAAAATATAAATTTGATTTTTCCATTCATACAGTAAGTTATTTTAAATATTCATGGTAATCACTACTGTATTGATCTTTTGCAGGTAATTTAGTTTTTGCAATATAAATTTGTATGATGGCAAGTGTTAAGACGCGAAAGAATTTGACTGATTCTGTTTTAAGAAGCCCATGTAAACTTAGTGGGAATGCTTTACCTACATTCGGAAAGGTCTTCAGATACTATTTGATAGTAAGAGAAAATATGAGAGCAGATGGTAGGAAAGCTGAACCAAGTGTATCAGAAATTGAAGAAATCGTTACTTGTGAAGTGGAAGAGTTATTGAAAAAGTCCTCAATTCCTATCATTTCTCACAAAAGTGTCATTCGTAAAATCAAGGTATTTAATGATAAATATAAATCTTTAATCAAACGATCAAAGGACAGACAAAAGCAGGAAGTTTACAAATCATTGAAGAATAAATTTCTTCTAGATGCTTCAACCAAATTATTAGATGTCGTAGCATGTCAGTGTAATTTTGACTCTTGTTCATGTGGCAAAGAACAAAGAGTACCTGAAGCTGAAAGGAAATTCTTGACAGACCAGAGACAGAAAAGCAAATGATGATTGGAACAATTGATGTAGTTACTACTAAGAAACTTAGGAAACCTAGAAAAGGAAAATGGAGGAGGAACGTAAGTAGCCAAGTTTCAGAAATCAAATGGAAAGGTGAACAGAAGTTTATTTCTAGATAACGCCTCTGAAAGTTCAAATGATGAAACCGAAGTAACAGCTTAAGATGAGATGAATTACGCAGAGAAGGACCAAAAAGAATCTAACCCAAGAACATCTAAGCAAATGAAAATTAAGCTCCCAACATTTGCTGTCTGACCGATTTGCAGCAGCTATATCAACAGCCGTATATTTGGTATTGTTAACGAGATTGATGCTTCTAAGGTTATTGATCGCAGTAAGGTTAGAAGAGAAAGACATAAATATCGCATAGAAACAGCCCAGTAGATGAAAATGTGGGCACGTTTTGGTACCTAGACTCAAATTTGAAGCTTTAGACTACGTTGAACTTAATTGAATGGAATTCACAGCACTTTCTAACCCCCAATAACAAAGAAAGTTGAAACTGAAGAGCTTCATGGTTGGATCCAATCTCAGAACGTACCAAAGATGATTTCTCCACATTTTCCTTGTCATATCCAGTAGGGTGGAGCGAAAAATACTTTTTTTCTAGTATGAAGTTCTAATAGTGATTAAAAGTTGTACTGAGTGGACGGTATATACCTGCCAAAATATGAGTTCATTTGTTTAAAATTTTCAGCTGCCACCAGGGGGCTAAAGTTAACACAATTTTGGGTAAAAAGGAAAAAAATGCTTCTATTTTAGGTTTATCAAACTATTATAAAATGTTATCTTAGAATTATCTAATAGTTTGATTAAGATTCTTAAATGATAAGAATTCGTTTTGTAAAAATGTCTTTTCATATGCTTAATATCTTCAGCTGCCACAAGAGGGCTGAAGTTAACTTAAAAATGACAAATAAGTATGATTCTGTATTTACTTGAAAAAGGGAACAGTAATAAATTAGGATGTCTCTCCTCCTTTATACTGGCTTGAGACAGTTAAGAAATGTTATTTCGTGCCATAGCGGAGTTACCACCCTTTCCTCAACCAACCTCCCTCTGGAAAGGGTTCTTGCTGAAGACTATTTAGTAATTTGCTTTTGTGTCAAATTTTGGCTGTTTTTTCCTTGATTCTAATGTAGCACGAATCCAACCGTCTCTGTTTGTAGGTCCGCAGACTGATCCAGCAGCGTCTGTAACGAGCTTGACGCATCTCTCTACGGCTTGTGTATGACATGGAAACTGAAATAATTCTGAATGAATAGTAGTACCATGTTTGATGCATGATTCAATATCATCAAGAGAAACTCCTTTGGTTATCGGTGGTTCTGCTATCTGAAAATCTTGCCACATAATGAGATCTGTATAGTCTTTGGCATAAAATTTATTTCTGACACCTTAAAATACCTGATAACATCTGTTTCTTGAATGCATGCCCTTGCTTTTATGATACGCCTAAATCCCAACTGACGCACATGCTCCCTTTCATCAGCTATCATTGCAATGAGAATGTTTTCTTGATTTGCGTAATATGCATTTCGCTGAATGACTGAGTCATGTACTCTCCTAAGCTCTTCACGGAGATACCGGCTTCTTGCAATCATATGCCACATATGTTTAGCACCATATTGGCATAATGGTTTACGCTTTATCTGAAACCACATTGGTGCGTATACCCTAACAATGAAAGTAGCTAATTCTTGTAAATTGCCTGAAGGATTCTCTGTGCTTGCATATAACCGCAGAGTCCTGTTTGCTGTGGTGAGCCACCTTGAATGTGATATATTGCCTGGACTCTTATGACTAAGACTCTTTGAGAATGTTCCACTTGATATAGCCTTGTGAATTTCAAGAAGGTATTTCTGGTCAGTACTTATGTCATCTACATCAACTTCACACATGTCCTCTTGAATTTCAATGGGTTTGAAGTTAACTGTGGGAAGCTTTTCACAGTCTGAAAGTGCTCGGCCAATTTCTCCTGAAAATGCTCTTGGTCCAGTAGTGGTACCATCCAAGTGATGAAACAGATGGCACAATGGAAGTTCATTAAGGTATAAAAGGCATATCAGCCACTGCAATGGCTTATTAAAGGCTTCTTCCAGTAATCTTATTGTGCCTCCAATACTACCAGTGTTAACCACTGTCGAATCACAGCCAACTGCAACGATGTTCCCTATATCAACATTCCTTTCTTTCAAGCAATTCACTAGCGCTGTGCAAATGTATTTAGCTTTGCCACTGGAAGGTGTCACATGTGCAAAGTACAGAGAGTGTGGTTCAGATATTATGCTGACATGCTCTTCGCGTTTGGTTCTTTGGTGGTTAGAGCCATCACTCTCCTGGAGTTGAATCATTGTTTTATCCTTTCTGCCATCAAAGTATAATCCCCGCGTGGATTTTGGCTCTCCTATCTGTTGTAGTTCCTTTCTCTGTTTTTGTCTTTCACGTCTTAGCTTACTTCTGTCTATAATATTCCCTTTGTCTTCGGAGTAACAATTTTAAGATCTGCAAATACTGCAGAAGCAATAGCAGCCCCAGCTCTGTCCGACATTTTAAATCTATCACAAGTAATTGCTAATGAAGGCAGTGGCTCACGCATCTGTTGTTCTGATATTACATATTGAGTCGAGGTTGTATCTTCCTCATTATCTTCAGATATCTCTTCTAGTTGTTGAAGTTCACTTGTCTCTGTTTCGATTTGTAAGTTGGACGTATTGGTTATAGCACTAGTTGTTTGTGAGGATTCCAGACGTGCTTTTTCCATTTCCTTTCGATGTTCTCTTGCTTGTAATCGTCTTGTGTGTGCTATGTCAATGCTTCCTATCACCATTATTCTGCGTGTTCGTTGGTCATTTAAAAAATCCTGCTCTTTTGGAGGGATTTTCTTACTCTTTTCACATGAGCATCTCCTAAACTCCTTACATTTGTAGGTGCAGATGTCAAACAAAGTGCATTTTGAAGAGTTTTCAAATTCTTCAAGCTGATTTTTGTACTTAGGCTGATCCTTGCGTGACTTGTATGGCTTTAATAAGGACCTGTATTTATCATGGTACACTCGCATCATCTGTAAAACGCGTGTATGTGAAACTATTGGCAAAGAGGCCTTCTTCCAAATATTTTCTACCTTTTTGGAAACTGCCTCTGCTATTTCAGAAAATGAAGGCTCCTTGTTATTCATCTGCTCCTTCACTAAATGTTTTGTGAACAGGTAATCTTTCATAATGCAGTTATAAGTTGGTAGTTGCATATCACTCATCTCACAAGGTACTTCAAATATGGCACACTTCATATTTTCTCTAGTGAAATGTTTATATTTAGTATTTGATGCCATAATATTTTTAAGAAAAATTCACAATCACAAAATATCCTGTAACATCAAAACATTATATAATTAATATATACATATAATATATTTTATAAGTATATATAATATATTCTATATAAATATATAATATATTATATAAATAAACTAAAATTATATAATACATTATAACAAGCATTTTATAATAAAATCAATATTATCTCTATATAAATCACTTTAAAATAAAGTTTTATAATATTCCGATCATATTAAAAAACTCTCCGATCAACTGAGCGACTAGGCCTACTACCTAAGAAGACAAGTGTTAACACACTGTTCTGATGACTCACAGAAAGAAATTCCTTCACACCAAAACCCTCCCCCACAACCCTCCCCAAACCCTCCCCCACAACATTCAGTGTAGTCTCAACATGACTCAGTTACTCTAAATTGTGTTAACTTCAGCTCTCTTGTGGCAGCTGAAGATATTGAGCATATGAAAAGGCATTTTTAAAAAACGAATTCCTATCATTTAAGAATCTTAATCAAACTATTAGATAATTCTAAGATAAAATTTTATAATAGTTTGACAAACCTAAAATAGAAACATTTTTTTCCTTTTTACACAAAATTGTGTTAACTTTAGCCCCCTGGTGGCAGCTGAAAGTTTTAAACAAATGAACTCATAGTTTGGCAGGCATATTTCGTCCACTAAATGCAACTTTTAATCACTATTAGAACTTCATACTAGAAAAAAAGTATTTTTCGCTCCACCCTAATATCCAGGCAGTAGAACGAAGTGTGAAATTGGTGACTGAAGCCTCCCGTGCTGTCAGTGGTGCAAAAAATAGAGATGGTTTCATCCGTTCTAGGCTTAAGTCCCGAGCGACCATGAAGAAATTTAACACTAAAGCAGACTATAAATTGAAATAAATGAAAACTAAGGACATTTGATTAAATTCAACAATGTACAACGGAGTGTAGTTACCTCCTCGTAGTAAATTCTGGGTGATTAAAACATTACTTCAATTGTTGTAATGATTTAATTAACAAAATATTATACAGGCATTAAGACTAAAGCCAACAGTTAATGTGTTTTATTTTATCAATCGGCATAAAAATGGAAAAATTATGTTAAGGTGCATCACACTTGATTAATTTGAAAAAATTCCTTTTTCAGAGCTTTGGTGGACCTTCACGATATTAGCTTTGAGCATTTTTTTTTTACACTCTTTCCTCATGTAATGGCAGCTTTCTATACCCTGGCCATTATTAATTTCAATAAAAAAAATTCTGATACTAGTAAGGTCACTGCACCTTTGCGTACAGTCCTGATTGTGTCCATTCTGTTGTTCTCAAGAACTGGGCTTCTGTCGACACCCTATCTAGGAAAACTCTTTTGGCTTTGGCTTTCATATGGTACTTTTCCTTCATGCTGGAAGTTTGTTTTCATTCAGCATGTTCCAAAAACGGACATTCGATCTACACTGCGTTCGTATGTATTAAGCAGATTACATTTTCTCCAATGTTTTCAAACGTTTTTCCCCGATTTCAATGAAATTTGTAGCAAATAATCACTATATATAGCAGCATTGATGGTATTCATTTCGATAAAATATTTTGATAATTAAAATAATTATCTCATTTTATTGAAAAATATGTAAAATATTGTGTTCCGAATTATTAAGCAAGTATTCTATTTACAGATCTAAATGGTGAAAATGGGTAAGAAGAAGGATTTAACACTAACTGAGAAAAGAAAAATAGTCAAGTTACTCGCTGAAAATATAAAATCTATTGAAATTGCGAAGCAGTTTGGCAGAGCTTATCGAACTGTAAACAAGTTTGTAGCGGAGGGTACCAAACTGAGGCAGCGAAGTGATAAAGGAGCTAGTATAAGAAAAGTGACAAGGCGGCAGATATCTGTAATCAAGCGCAAACTGCAAAGCATCCATTCTCCTTAGGTAAAGAGGTTTTTGAGCAGGGTGGCATACATAATGTACCAAGAACATCTCGATGTGGAATCCTCCAAACAATTGGCAAGACGTATAAACCTACGATTCAGTCACCATTAACACCCAGGTACAAGAAGCAGCGTGTTGAATGGCCGCGTCAGTACGTGAAAACAGATTTTAATACTGTATTGTTAACCGATGAATGAAGAGCAACCCTTGAGGGATCTGATGGTTGGTCAAGAAGATGGATTGCTAAGAGTCAATCTCTACCATGGAATGAGGTTTTCTTTTAGAAGGTTTGTGTAAGACTGGGCATTCATTTTTACACCATCAGGCACTCTGTATGGGACAGCTACTTCATTGCTTATCAATCCTGCCCAAAACATGACACCACCTCCACCTTGTTGGCGTCTTAATCTCGATGGTAGAAATTGGCTCTCAGCAATCAATCTTCTTGACCAAACATCAAGTCCCTCAAGGGTGCTTTTAATTCATCGGTGAACAATACACTATTAAAATCTGTTTCCACGTACTGACGCGCCCATTCAACACGCTGCTTCTTGTACCTGGGTGTTAATGGTGACTGAATCGTAGGTTTACACGTCTTGCCAATCGTTTGGAGGATTCCACATCGAGATGTTCTTGGTACATTATGTATGCCACCCTGCTCAAAAACCTCTTTACTTGAGGGCAATGGATGCTTTGCAATTTGTGCTTGATTACAGATATCTGCCGCCTTGTCACTTTTCTTATAGCCCCTTTATCACTTCGCTGCCTCAGTTTGGTACCCTCCGCTACAAACTTGTTTACAGTTCGATAAGCTCTGCCAAACTGCTTCGTAATTTCAATAGATTTTATATTTTCAGCGAGTAACTTGACTATTTTTCTTTTCTCAGTTAGTGTTAAATCAGTCTTCTTACCCATTTTCACCATTTAGATCCGTAAATAGAATACTTGCTTAATAGGGTGGATCGATTTTACATTTTTTTGATTTCCATATTCTAATAGAGACAACAACTTGCGCATGCATGAGAAAATAGCCTCTGCAAAATCTTAGCTTAATAGGTAATCATCTTCTGCCCCCGGCAGAGCGATGAAAATCATATTTTAGTAGTCAAAAACGTATTTTTCTTATAATTTTTAAAATATTTCAATATGCATCAAAATTATTCCTAATAACTATAAAGTCGATGAAAAAGACCTCATATGATCGTTTTTCCAAGCGCGTTGTCCTACGTTAATATCTTTTGCCCCCGGCAACAACGTCAAATGTTGAAAAAATAGGTAATTTATATACATATTTTCAGATCGGCTCTTTGTCTTAACTAATGCATTTATATATTTCCCATAGCATTTATATCGTTGCTTAGGCATGAAATAACACACACGCAAAATTTTATGACTCTAGAGTAATATCTTCTGTCCCCGAGAAAAGTCTAAATGTGGATTATAATTACGTTAATGCGATGTTATAAGTACGAAAAGTACTAAGTACAGCTCCTCGCTTGCTAATTTTATAAAATTAGCAACCCAGAACTCACCACGAGGAGGTGGCTGTACGTCGAGTTCCACCCTATCCAGCCCCAACCACCCTTCCTTTGGCTGCATGTCGATTTACATATGGTAATCTTTCTTAGAATCAAATCGTGGAATTTTTATTCGGGAGTGAAGACGGGAGCGGATGAATCCGTCCCTCTCTTCTATTCCACTTACACTGGCAGAGGCTTCGGTTACTAATTTGATGAGTCTCTCGACCGCTTGAGTGTGACAAGGGAATAGTGGGATCAGTCCATCAGGCTGGTCTCCCGTCTCAACAAACTCTTTTATTCGGGTATCAGGTATTGTTTTTGTAACGGGGGGGTTCGGTCACCTCAGCCGTTTGCCAGTTGATCATTTCGTAATAGTTTTGACTATCGTAGAGCAGCTCAGGCATGGCGAAGGCTCGAATTTCCCCCGCTGGTGATTGTTTTGATCGTGCTTTTAATATTCTTCTCCATCCCAATTCTCTTATGTGTTGCTCACCGGCATGTAGCATGGAGATCAAAATATTTTCTGGGTGAGCAAAGAAAGAATTTCTACGAAGGACTTTGTTGGCGATTGTCTTAGATCTTTGAGGCATGGTCTGAGAGAGACGCATCATTTCGAAAAATATTTTTGGTTGTTTTCCAACTGGTCCAGTAAAGCCCATTGGCACAGTTGTTTTGCCGTCCAAGTCATGAATGAGGTGTCGCAGTGATATGAGGTCTTTTTCATCGACTTTAGAGTTATTAGGAATAATTTTGATGCATATTGAAATATTTTAAAAATTATAAGAAAAATACGTTTTTGACTACTAAAATATGATTTTCATCGCTCTGCCGGGGGCAGAAGATGATTACCTATTAAGCTAAGATTTTGCAGAGGCTACTTTCTCATGCATGCGCAAGTTTTTGTCTCTATTAGAATATGGAAATCGAACAAAATGTAAAATCGATCCACCCTATTGCTTAATAATTCGGAACACAATATTTTACATATGTTTCAATAAAATGAGATAATTATTTTAATTATCAAAATATTTTATCGAAATGAATACCATCAATGCTGCTATATATAGCGATTATTTGCTACAAATTCCATTGAAATCGGGGAAACCTTTTGAAAAGATTGGAGAAAATGTAATCTGCTTAATAAGTGCGAACGCAGTGTAAACCCTCCAACTATCGTCCAATTGCTTTGATTACTTGCTTTTCTAAAGTTTTTGAATCTACCCTTAATAGGAAGATTCTTAAACACCTTTCTTATCACATTCTCCTTTCAGATCGTCAATACTTCTTCCTCAAGGGACGCTCCTTTGGCGAGCTTCTTCCATATCTCTCTGACTCTTGATCATCCTTCTTTCCAGATTTTGATGAAACCTTTGCTGTTGTGCTATACATATCAAAAAGCTTTTAATAGAGTCCGGTACAAATCTTTAATTTAGAACCTGCCATCCTTCGGTTTCTATCCTTCTATCTGTGACTTCATCTTTAACTTCCTTTCTGGCCGATCAGTAGCTGCGGTTGTAGATGGCCACTAGGATGTTTCACATTTCAACTTTTTTAAAAACTCATGGAGCATAGTTCTTATATTGTGAGAAATACTGCATTGATCATAAATATAGCAAAGAAAATTAGATTGGCAATTATTTCGGGTCCCCCCCTCCTCAAAGACGGACCCTCCTTTTGTACTGCAAATCCCCTACTTTTCATCATGAAAATGTTTGTAACTCCCACATTTCTAATCCGATCTCTATAAGTTTGGTATCAAATTGTAGAGATCAATACGCATCTAAACAATACTTAATAATGTGGTTTAGTGAATGTTTGGGCAGTTTTATTCAAGAAATTCTATTTTTAGTTATATTTATTCAAGTGTAGCGAGTGCACTACCAGTTGATTCTGTATGCTTGTCTACTAGTAGCCATTAATACTTGTGTAGTGCCATCTATTGAAGTATGTAGTAACTACGATTTTGATAAATGTAGCTGTCGTTCGTTGGTTGGTGTTTGTGTATATGTGTGGTGCTCTTTTTAAGGTTTGATTTATCAGAGCAGACAAGCATACATATTATAGGGTGGAGCGAAAAATACTTTTTTTCTAGTATGAAGTTCTAATAGTGATTAAAAGTTGCATTTAGTGGACGAAATATGCCTGCCAAAATATGAGTTCATTTCTTTAAAATTTTCAGCGGCCACCAGGGGGCTAAAGTTAACACAATTTTGTGGAAAAAGGAAAAAATGCTTCTATTTTAGGTTTGTCAAACTATTATAAAATTTTATCTTAGAATTATCTAATAGTTTGATTAAGATTCCTAAATGATAGGAATTCGTTTTGTAAAAATGCCTTTTCATATGCTTAATATCTTCAGCTGCCACAAGAGAGCTGAAGTTAACAAAATTTAGAGTAACTGAGTCATGTTGAGACGACACTGAATGTTGTGGGGGAGGGTTTTGGTGTGAAATAATTTCTTTCTGTGAGTCATTAGAACAGTGTGTTAACACTTGTCTTCTTAGGTAGTAGGCCTAGTCGCTCAGTTGATCGGAGAGTTTTTTAATATGATCGGAATATTATAAAACTTTATTTTAAAGTGATTTATATAGAGATAATATTGATTTTATTATAAAATGCTTGTTATAATGTATTATATAATTTTAGTTTATTTATATAATATATTATATATTTATATAATATATTATATATACTTATAAAATATATTATATATATTAATTATATAATGTTTTGATGTTACAGGATATTTTGTGATTGTGAATTTTTCTTAAAAATATTATGGCATCAAATACTAAATATAAACATTTCACTAGAGAACATATGAAGTGCGCCATATTTGAAGTACCTTGTGAGATGAGTGATATGCAACTACCAACTTATAACTGCATTATGAAAGATTATCTGTTCACAAAACATTTAGTGAAGGAGCAGATGAATAACAAGGAGCCTTCATTTTCTGAAATAGCAGAGGCAGTTTCCAAAAAGGTAGAAAATATTTGGAAGAAGGCCTCTTTGCCAATAGTTTCACATACACGCGTTTTACAGATGATGCGAGTGTACCATGATAAATACAGGTCCTTATTAAAGCCATACAAGTCACGCAAGGATCAGCCTAAGTACAAAAATCAGCTTGAAGAATTTGAAAACTCTTCAAAATGCACTTTGTTTGACATCTGCACCTGCAAATGTAAGGAGTTTATGAGATGCTCATGTGAAAAGAGTAAGAAAGTCCCTCCAAAAGAGCAGGATTTTTTAAATGACCAACGAACACGCAGAATAATGGTGATAGGAAGCATTGACATAGCACACACAAGACGATTACAAGCAAGAGAACATCGAAAGGAAATGGAAAAAGCACGTCTGGAATCCTCACAAACAACTAGTGCTGCTATAACCAATACGTCCAACTTACAAATCGAAACAGAGACAAGTGAACTTCAACAACTAGAAGAGATATCTGAAGATAATGAGGAAGATACAACCTCGACTCAATATGTAATATCAGAACAACAGATGCGTGAGCCACTGCCTTCATTAGCAATTACTTGTGATAGATTTAAAATGTCGGACAGAGCTGGGGCTGCTATTGCTTCTGCAGTATTGGCAGATCTTAAAATTGTTACTCCCGAAGACAAAGGGAATATTACAGACAGAATTAAGCTAAGACGTGAAAGACAAAAACAGAGAAAGGAACTACACAGATAGGAGAGCCAAAACCATGCGGGGATTATACTTTGATGGCAGAAAGGATAAAACAATGATTCAAGTCCAGGAGAGTGATGGCTCTAACCACCAAAGAACCAAACGCGAAGAGCATGTCAGCATAATATCTGAACCACACTCTCTGTACTTTGCACATGTGACACCTTCCAGTGGCAAAGCTAAATACATTTGCACAGCGCTAGTGAATTGCTTGAAAGAAAGGAATGTTGATATAGGGAACATCGTTGCAGTTGGCTGTGATTCGACAGTGGTTAACACTGGTAGTATTGGAGGCACAATAAGATTACTGGAAGAAGCCTTTAATAAGCCATTGCAGTGGCTGATATGCCTTTTACACCTTAATGAACTTCCATTGCGCCATCTGTTTCATCACTTGGATGGTACCACTACTGGACCAAGAGCATTTTCAGGAGAAATTGGCCGAGCACTTTCAGACTGTGAAAAGCTTCCCATAGTTAACTTCAAACCCATTGAAATTCAAGAGGACATGTGTGAAGTTGATGTAGATGACATAAGTACTGACCAGAAATACCTTCTTGAAATTCACAAGGTTATATCAAGTGGAACATTCTCAAAGAGTCTTAGTCATAAGAGTCCAGGCAATATATCACATTCAAGGTGGCTCACCACAGAAACAGGACTCTGCGGTTATATGCAAGCACAGAGAATCCTTCAGGCAATTTACAAGAATTAGCTACTTTCATTGTTAGGGTATACGCACCAATGTGGTTTCAGATAAAGCGTAAACCATTATGCCAATATGGTGCTAAACATATGTGGCATATGATTGCAAGAAGCCGGTATCTCCGTGAAGAGCTTAGGAGAGTACATGACTCAGTCATTCAGCGAAATGCATATTACGCAAATCAAGAAAACATTCTCATTGCAATGATAGCTGATGAAAGGGAGCATGTGCGTCAGTTGGGATTTAGGCGTATCATAAAAGCAAGGGCATGCATTCAAGAAACAGATGTTATCAGGTATTTTAAGGTGCCAGAAATAAATTTTTATGCCAAAGACTATACAGATCTCATTATGTGGCAAGATTTTCAGATAGCAGAACCACCGATAACCAAAGGAGTTTCTCTTGATGATATTGAATCATGCATCAAACATGGTACTACTCTTCATTCAGAATTATTTCAGTTTCCATGTCATACACAAGCCGTAGAGAGATGCGTCAAGCTCGTTACAGACGCTGCTGGATCAGTCTGCAGACCTACAAACAGAGACGGTTGGATTCGTGCTACATTAGAATCAAGGAAAAAACAGCCAAAATTTGACACAAAAGCAAATTACTAAATAGTCTTCAGCAAGAACCCTTTCTAGAGGGAGGTTGGTTGGGGAAAGGGTGGTAACTCCGCTAAGGCACGAAATAACGTTTCTTAACTGTCTCAAGCCAGTATAAAGGAGGAGAGACATCCTAATTTATTACTGTTCCCTTTTTCAAGTAAATACAGAATCATACTTAATTGTCATTTTTAAGTTAACTTCAGCCCTCTTGTGGAAGCTGAAGATATTAAGCATATGAAAAGGCATTTTTACAAAACGAATTCTTATCATTTAAGAATCTTAATCAAACTATTAGATAATTCTAAGATAAAATTTTATAATAGTTTGATAAACCTAAGATAGAAGCATTTTTTTCCTTTTTACCCAAAATTGTGTTAACTTTAGCCCCCTGGTGGCAGCTGAAAATATTAAACAAATGAACTCATATTTTGGCAGGTATATATCGTCCAATAAATGCAACTTTTAATCACTATTAGAACGTCATACTAGAAAAAAAGTATTTTTCGCTCCACCCTAAATTACATAATCAACTGGTAGTGCACTCGCTACACAAGTAATTCTATCAGGTTGTAACATAAATTCTGGTCGATTAGAAAACGGACGAGAGATAATAGAATAACCTCAAGATAATGTGAAATAGTTTTAGAAATGTTGCAAAATACACGCGGCGACAGGTTCGCACAGGTTTTATAACGATACAGAATGACTTAGGCTAGTGTAGGCTTAGGCTAGTGTAGGATTAGGCTAATAAATATTTTCTCTGGTGTTTTTCATACAGTTACAACACCACCCCTACGATATTACAGTAATTGAAAAAACATGGAGCTCACGAAAGAGCATATTCGACATGTGATGCTGTATGAGTTCCATAAAGGATCTAATGCTAGTGAATCCACAAGAAACATTCAAAGAGTTTATGGAAATGATGTTGTGAGCGAATGGATGTGTAGGAGATGGTTTGAGAAGTTCAGAAATGGAGACTTCAGTCTGAAAGATTATCAACGAACAGGACGACCAAATGAGTTAGATGAAGAGTTGCTGAAAGCAACAGTGGAGGAAAACCCAACGGTAACTGTAAGAGAACTTGGCCTGCAACTCGGCGTTAGCCATATGACCATTCATCGTCATTTGAAGCAGTTAGAAAAAGTAGTGAAGGTTGGAAAATGGGTTCCGCATGATTTGTCACAAGCGAATCTTCAACATCGAATCGATATTTGCACATCACTGCATTCTCGGCAACTGCAGGCACCGTTTTTGAATCGGATCGTCACTGGGGATGAAAAATGGGTCCTCTATAACAATATTAAGCGTCGACATCAGTGGCTTAGCCGTGAAACAAAGCCTGAACCTCAGCCAAGGAATGGACCCATCCAAAGAAAATTTTGCTATGCGTTTCGTGGGATATGCAATGAATTATTTATTTTGAGCTTCTGCCAAATAACCAAACAATCACACCTGAAGTCTACTGCCAACAACTCCAACGATTGAAGATGGCATTACAAGAAAAACGTCCTCCATTAATTAATCGCAGAGGTGTTCTTTTCCACTAGGATAACGCGCGCCCTCACACTGCTCAAATCACTACTGCCCAATTCGAGGCATTTGGTTGGGGAAAAATGCCTCATCCACCTTATTCTCCGGACATCGCACCTTCAGACTACGATTTATTCAGAAGTCTGCAACACCACTTAGATGGACAAAAGTTGCAATCCAGGGAAGCTATCGAAAACGAAGTGATAGCTTTTTTTAACTCGAAACCAAGGGATTTTTTCGAACGTGGCATAAAAAAACTTTTCTACAGGTGGGAGGAGGTTATAGAAAAAGAAAGGAATTATATTGATGATTAATTTGTCATTATGTCATTTAATTTTTGTTGTAAATAAACAAAAAATTCGAGCAAATTTGTCACTATAAGTCCTTTAATTTTTGTTCTGAATGAACTAAAAAATCGAGCAGAATATATGTTACAACCTTATATTTTCATTTTCTGCTACCTTTTCTTTTGTCCTTTGCTGTGTACAACTCAGTTCACAGAGAGCTAGTGTTTTGATATTTTTTCAGACTTTGTTCAGTTTATGAAACTAAAAATAATGTAATATGTCTAAGCAATATGATATTATTGCTTCGGAGGGGTGTATGCTCCCAACAAATGGAGATGTTATTAAACATTTTTATTGTTTGAGAAGAGCCAAAATGAATACTGCTAACGTATGAAAGGAAGAAAACACTTTGGCAGTTTTGAAGAAAGTAAAGACTGTATGGGACATGGCTACAATTCACGCAAAAGACGTTGTCAAGCATAGCACTCCAAGAAAGATGTTGCTTGATCTCATAAAACAGCATGAATCTGTCTTGAAGAATAAAGGAAGAAAGAACTTTGAGTCACAGAAAGAGGCCCTTTTGGATTGCATGGATAAGCTTTTTGACAGAGCAAGCTAAGATGCAGTAGAAATAATTCAGAAGGACAGAATGAGGTCAACGACAGATAAAGTGGCAGATATAAAGTTTTTGGAAGATCAAAGAGGTCCTCGAAAATATTGTCTAGGCTCAAAAGGTAAAATCTATACTGCTAAGTTTGTAAGGAAAACAGAGCGAATGCAATCCGGAAAAATAAGGGCAGAGAAAGAATTGGAGAGACAATCTTTGAAAGAAAAAGAAACATCTATGGTCAACACATCAGAAAGTTCCAGTACCGAATCAACCGACGTTGACGAATTTATTGCAAAGGTTGGACCTTCGGGAATAGTTAACATATTCAAATCAGAAGTGGTGTCTAACACAGCTGATCGCTTGCAACTAACGCATGGACAGCGAACCGTTTTTGCTTCTTTGGTGGCAGCTGAATGCGGAAAAAATATAGATCAGATGGCAGTATCACGAAGCACACCCCTCAGAGCGGCAAGAAAGTCAAGAAAAATAACATTTGAGGCCATCAAAGCTTATTTTGTTCCACCTGTATATTGTTTAATCCATTGAGACAGCAAACTCTTTCCAAATGTCTCAAATGGAAAGCATGATAGACTAGCGATTCTGATATCACGTGATAATTCGGAAAAGTTATTATCTGCGCCAAAAACAGCTGACTCTACTGGCTCAACTCAAGCATCTGCGGTTTTTAACTCCATTAAAGACTGGAAATTGGAGAAAAACATCTATGGGATGGTATTTGACACAACCGCCTCAAATTCTGGGTGGATAAGAGGCTCCAGCAAGATGTTAGAAGATTTTTTGGACAAAAAGTTACTCTGGCTAGCCTGCCGCCACCATATGGCTGAAAGATTTTTGTTCGCAGACTTTACCAAAATATTTGGGAAGACCATTTCTCCGGAAAATGAAAACTTTAAGAACTTCAAAGAAAATATGTGGGATAAGATTAATACCAATCTCCCATATAAGAAACTCGTAATCAAAGAACGATATCTTCGTGGATTGAAAGATATTTCAACAAATTTTATAAAAGATATCCTTATAGATGATAAAGCTTTTCCTAGAGATGATTATAGAGAGGTTGCAGAAACCACTCTGATGCTCCTTGGTGAAGTTCCGCAGCGGGGTGTTCATTGGATCAGACCTGGAGCATTTTATCATGCCCGCTGGATGTCAGCTATCATATACACCAATAAAATGTAGCATTTTCGGATCAAGTCAGGTTCGAAGACTCAATGAATGAAAAGCTTCGTAGAATATGCTTATTTACGACCCTTGTTTATAGCAAATACTCTCTCTCTTGCACAAGTGCGGCAAATGCACCTGTTAACGACCTCGACATTCATACTGCTGAAGCAGCTTTTAAAGTATTAAATGGACATTATTGGTACTTGACGGAGGAACTGTCTGTCCTTGCTCTCTGCGGCTCTTTATCACATGTTGAAAAAAGCAAGATGGCCAAAGAACTTCTACGTTACGATCCACCAGAAAAATTTAACAAAGGGCAGCCAGTCTTTCCCCACCTGAAACAAGGCATAAGAATTCAGCATCTTATTGGGCCAAAATCTTGGTATATTTTCAAGGAGCTGAATTCATCTGGAGAATGGCTAAAAGAAGTCTCCATATCATGGGAGAGTAACGGCGACTATCAAAGAATGAAGAAAATCGTAAAACTTCAGCGAGAGTAGTTAATGATACAGCCGAAAGAGGCGTCAAACTTGTAGAAAATTATTTTGGAAACTGCAAAGAAGAGAATGAATTTCAGGAACTGCTAGAAGTTGTTGAAAGAAACAGAAATGTGCTACCAGAATTCAAGAAAGAAACTTTGAGTAAACTGATCTGTAGTAAAATAAAATTAAGGATAAAATTAATGGAGTGTGGCGTTTTTTTTATTTTCACTTTTCACACGTAACCTTTTTGTTTCATAAACTTTTGCCAAAAAAAAAAAGAAAAAACGATGGGGCTTTGGTGGTGCAGCAGGAAACCTACTATGTCTATGCATGTTACTCTTGTTCCCGGGGCAGTTGTTATTCAAACTACCGTACTGGATCGAATTTTTCCTTGCTGCATCAGCAAGGTTGTTCCCACTTTGACTTGATTAGTTGAGGGAATGAATGTTATTGCTTCCACTTAACTTATCGGTTCAAAACCCATCGCCGCAGAGCTGATCAGGGATGATGCTCTATGGGTGGCGGTCACACCCAAATTGATTTATTACATTTATTCGCAGCGGTTAAAGGATGTCAGTTAATTTACCTGCGATAAAATAAAAGTTTTATGAAAAAAATCATGTAAGGAAATCAAGAAAAAAACTGCTTGAATGGAACTGCCCAAACATTCACTAAACCACACTATTAAGTAAAGTTTAGATGCGTACTGATCTCCTCTACAATTTGATACCAAATTTATAAAGATCGGATTAGAAATGTGGGAGTTACAAGCATTTTCATGATGAAAAGTAGGGGATTTGCAGTACAAAAGGAGGGTCCGTCTTTGAGGGGGGGGGGGGACCCGAAATAATTGCCAATCTATTTTTTTTGGCTATATTTATGATCAATGCAGTATTTCTCACAATATAAGAACTATGCTCGATGAGTTTTAAAAAAAAGTTGAAATGTGAAACACCCTAATGGCCACTCTTCTCCTAAAGTTATTCATAATGGTGTTCCTTAGGACTCTGACCTGTGACCCACTGTTTTCCTTTTATTTACAGTATCAATGACCGATTAAAGTCGCACTTCCTCTACAATCGAATCCTATACCCATGATTCCACTCTTCTCTAATAGACAGAGTTTATTTCCACAACAGTTTCGATGCCCACTAGCATCCTCTTCGGTGGATACAGAAAAACGAATGAACCAAAAACAAGAGGGAAAACAGTTCAGGGACCATTAAGAAATTCGCACCTAGGTTAGATACCGTTCTCCCGACACTGGAAGGACATTTTTATTAAAGGGACCCGCTTCAAAACTATCTACTTGTTCTATATATACAGATTCTATCATTTTTTTACATAGTTAGTACATTTAATATTAAATTTATTACATTTAATATTGCATTATTATTTATTACAGAAATTATAAATTTATTATTACATGATTATTACACTGTTGTTTATTATACAGAAATTGTAAACCGAAAAACGAATGAAAAATGCGAGAAGGAAACAATCCAGAGACCATTAAGAAATTCGCACCTAGGCTAGATCCCGTTCCCCCGATCCCAGAAGGGCATTTTTTTTTTTTTATTAAAGGGTCCCGCTTATAATTACATTCGCACAAATTAAAACTATTTTCTTGTTCTATACATACAGATTCTATTATTTTGACATAATTACTGCATTTATTATTGCATTTACGTTTTTTAACATTTATTATTATTACCTTTACACTAATTATTAAGTTTGCTTTGGCATTCAAATATTCGTCTACCGTGAAAAGTAAATTGGTTAGGAATAACGTTACAAAACAGGAACAAGCCTGTGTCTACAGCATTCCCTGTAAAAGTTGTGATTTAGTAAACGTAAGAGAAACTGGAAGAAATATTGAAACCCGTATTAAAGAACACAAATATGCCTTCACAAGTTGTAATACTAATAATGCCATTTTTTATCACGCCAGCCAAAATAATCATGCTATAGATTGGGAATCAAGTGAGGTACTTTATAAATGTAATAATTATGTCAAAAGAAAAATAATAGACTCTGTATATATAGAACAAGAAGATAATTTTAATTTGTGCGAAGGTACTTATAAGTTGGACCCTTTAATGAGATTCTTGGTCAAAAAATCCCTTACTGCTTCGGATGAACGAGTTCTAACCTAAGTGTGAATTTCTTAAAGGTCTCTGGATTGTTTCCTTACTCGCTTTTGGTTCATTCGTTTTTTTTTCCGGTAAAATGTAAATGGAATAATAAACGTAAATGTAATAATGGAAGTAATAAATGTGGAAATAAATATAAATGCAATAAATGTAATAATAAAGGTAATAAAATAAATGTAATAATTAGTGTAAAGGTAATAATAATAAATGTAATAATTAGTGTAAAGGTAATAATAATAAATGTTAAAAAACGTAAATGCAGTAATTATGTCAAAATAATAGAATCTGTATGTATAGAACAAGAAGATAGTTTTAATTTGTTCGAATGTACTTATAAGCGGGACCCTTTAATAAAAAAAAATATTAAAAAAATGTCCTTCTGGGTTCGGGAGAACGCGATCTAGCCTAGGTGCGAATTTCTTAATGGTCTCTGGATTGTTTCCTTCTCGCATTTTTCATTCGTTTTTCGGTTTACAATTTCTGTATAATAAACAACAATGTAATAATTAATCAATGTAATAATAAATTTATAATTTCTGTAATAAATAATAATGCAATATTAAATGTAATAAATTTAATAATAAATGTAATAATTATGTAAAAAAATAATAGAATCTGTAGGTATAGAACAAGAAGATATTTTTAAATTTGTGCGAATGTACTTATAAGCGGGTCCCTTTAATAAAAATACCCTTCCAGTGTCGGGAGAACGGGATCTAACCTAGGTGCGAATTTCTTAATGGTCCCTGGACTGTTTTCTCTCTTGTTTTTGGTTCATTCGTTTTTCTGTATCCACCCGAAGAGGATGCCAGTGGGCATCGAAACTGTTGTGAAAATAAACTCTGTCTATTAGAGTGGGTTTTAATTATCATATTTTGACCTTCCCGTAGAAAAAGTGAAGTTTTTGCATTCCACTCTTCGTTTGTCCACCCACTTTATAAAAGTCCCTCTTAACAGTCACTCCATGATTCGCATAGTTTGGGTATGGTAAACCTGACCTCTGATCTTTCTACTACCTCTGAGAGTAAACCTTGTGGTTTCAAGGACGGGTGCCCGCAAAAATGCCCCCTTTATAAGAAAGAGAGAGCCAAAATCAAGGACTCCGATGTTCACAATGCTATTTTTTTAATATTTTTAATTTTGGGAAGATTGTATTGTGTGTAAAATGTATGCATTTGTAGTGAAGAATAGAGGGAGAAGTGTGTGTTTGAGAGTATGCTGGACTGCTCACAGGGTGGTGAGACACAGAAAAAGATCACCTAAGGAGGACAGTAACAGGAGAAACGGAAGTTCCAGCACTCCCTGTCTTCTGCCTAATATCCTTCCCGGAGTACTTCCCTTTTGTATAAGTTTTGGCACGAGCCAACTAACCTGAAGGTGTACTATCGACGTCCAACAAGGCTTTTAACTGATACCAATTAATTTTATTTTTAGCAGTGATTGCAAATATGTAAGTATCATATTTTCTTCTATATTGGTATTTTTTTTATGCAACTCTCAGCAGAAACAAACAAAATTCTAACTCTCGAATCACCCAGAACTCACCACGAGAAGGTGGTTGCATGTCGAGTTCCACCCATGCTCACCCAACCACCGTACCATTGGACACATTCACTCAATTTGTTTTTGTCACCAACTTGACACATCTCTCTACAGCTCGTGTGTGGCATGCCATCTCAAATTTGAAAGTCGAGGGATGAGTACCATTTTTGATGAGTGACTGGAGTTCATCATCGTTGATGTATGTTGTGAACGGCTGCTCTGTTCTCTCAAGAATATTCCAGCTGATCAGGTCCGTGTAATCGCGTGCATTGAAGCTGACCTTCGGAACCCTGAACTGCCAGATGTTATTCGAAGTACGTTGCCGTCGCTGAAATCGAGCTGCTTAAATTTTACGTAGTGCTAACGCTTGGGTGTTATTTCGCTCATCAGTAAGCATTGCTAGCAGCTAGTTTTGTGGAGGGGCAAAAAATGCGTTGTGTTCAATCACAGCATCAATAATTTTTCTCTTCTTTCCTTGAAGATAACGAGAACATTTCACTAACATAAACAAATGCCTTGCTCCATTATTGCAATAGGAAGCAGTTTTGATATTGAACCACACAGGCGTAGAGATAGTGGAGTTTAAGAAGGCGAATAGCTCCAGCTTTGACACCTGTGTTTACGTTAGTGCTGTCACACCCGACACCTACAAAAAAAAATCCATTACGACACGTTTCTCCTCCAACCAGCACGTGACTTCAGTTCAAATGCTTCTTGTTGTACCTGATGAAATTGTGATGTGTCCGAGGTATACCGAATTTGGCTCTTTGACAAGGGAGATATGTTCTTCAATAATAATATCTGCATAATACTTGTTTCCCTTTTTTACATTTACGCTAGTTTTATCTTTTCCAGCACTAAAGTACAAGCCTTGCAAGGTGTCTGATTCCCATTTAATCCTGATCCTCGATGATTTTCCATAATCCTTAATAATGGTAAGAAACATAAAGAACCGAATATTTAGGCAGATTTCACACATGCATTTTTGTACGCTTCTTCAGAAAAAGTAATCAGAAATACCAAACCATCATTAATTAAAACTTGTTTTATACCAAAATAAATTGACTTATATGTCAATAACCGATTATATATATATATATATATATATATATATATATATATATATATATATATATATATATATATAACCTTACCTTACAAACTTACAAAGGTTTAGCGAGATGATTCCTCATTTCACCAAGGTCAAGCTCGTTGCCCCTCCTCTCGAGTTGGCCTGGTGAAGTAGTGAGTTGGTTTCTTGAGCTCTCCACCTCACATAGCCAGGTACGCCCGGTTCATCGGGGATTGCTCTGAGCCAGGCGTCTATTCTTCTTTTGAAGATGTCCACTGCAACTCCCTTCGTGTTTCTTAGGTCTTTGGGCAACTGATTAAACAGTTTTGGTCCTCTCACTACAAAACTATTTTCTTTCAGGGTTAAGGATGTTCCCTGTCTCGCCTTCAATTTGGGAATACGGCACAAACTACCGTTTCTACCTTCCACCGTTGTTTGTGGAGTTATAGGGTTCAGAGTAAGATTAGGGACTAGTTTCTCCATTATTTTCCAAGGGTAAATAATGGTGTATCTCTCTCTTCTCCTTTCTAGTGAATATAGGTCTAGTTCGCTTAACCTTTCCCAGTAATTTAGTTCTTTGCACCCATTGATCTTGGCTGTGAACCTTCTCTGGATCCCTTCCAGCTGTCTAATGTCTTCTTTTTTATATGGGGACGTTAGGACCGAGCAGTATTCCAATTTGGGTATGATCAGGGTTTTTAGTAGAGGAATCATTACATTCCTATCCCTTCGTTTAAAGGTTCTCAATATCTGTCCTGTTATTCTCTTTGCTATCTTATTTTGTGTTTCAAATTTCGCATCTTCTCTCATTACAACCCCTAAATCTTTTGCTCTGGAATTTCTCTGAATTTCCTGTCCATTTGGGGTATAATATTCCATGGATTTTAGGTCTTCTCTTTTTCCGTACCGTAATAGCTGAAATTTCTCTGTGTTAAACTTCATATTGTTGTCTTCCGTCCACTTGTCAATTCTATTTATGTCGGTTTGTAGAGATCCTACATCTTCTGGGTTTCTTATTTTTCTACTGATCTTTGTGTCATCCGCAAAGGATGTTACTGTGCTGTCTCTGGTAACGTCCTCATCTATGTCAGTTAGCATGATTGTGAAGAGTAGTGGAGCTGATACTGTTCCTTGTGGTACCGAGCTGAGGACCTCTGATTCTGATGAAGACACTACTTGTACTGTAACGACTTGCCGCCGCTCACTAAGGAAATTATATATCCATTTCCCTGCTTTTCCTTTTATTCCCATATATTTCAGTTTATGTATTATGATTCTATGGTCACACTTGTCGAACGCTTTAGCAAAGTCTGTGTATAGTACTTCATAGTTTTCATTACGTTCAAGTGCATCAATAATGTTGTTGTAGTGTTCCATTAGTTGTGATAGGCATGATCTGCCTGACCGAAACCCGTGTTGGTTATCATTGAATTTTTTCTGAGTTTCCAAAAAGTCATAGATTTTCTGTCTAACTATTCTTTCAAATATTTCAGTGAGATAAGATGTAAGCGACACTGGCCTATAGTTTTTGGCCTCAGATCGATCTCCTCCTTTATATATTGGGACTATGTTTGCGCTCTTCAGGATGCCCGGTATTTCTCCCGTGTCTAGTGATCGTCTCCATATCCAGTATAGGGGCTCAGCGATTGTATTCTTGCAGTTTTTGATCAGTGTGGCATTCCATTTATGCGGTCCTGCCGCTGAGTGTGTTTTTAGTTTCCCTATGGCTTGTGTAATATCATCCGTCGTAAAGTCGAAATCCGTTTTACTTTCCCCTTGTGGTTCTTCTTCATAGAACGCGTCGTCTTCTTTTTCTGTATGCTTCTCGATTAGTTCCTGTATGACGACATCGATACTTTGCAGTTTATCATTTAATATTTTTCTGATGTTGTTATCTTTACAATTATTTAATTTTGCAGTCACTCCTTTTCTCTTTCGAAACAATGCCCTCTTTTGCCTCTCGAACCTGCTTCTGTTTCCTCTTTGTTGTATCTTTGGGACATATTTTTCCACAATTTCTAACGTCTTCTCCTCTAACGTCATTAGCATCTCCTCCGTTGTCTTGGCCTCGAAAATGGTTTTCCTATCTATTACTTCCATGCTGGACGTCACATCTTCCCAGTTTATAGCTTTGCAGTGAAAATAAAAAATTTCGAATTTGCTGCTTTCTGTTCGCGTGTTCTTTCCTTTCCTGTTGCCTTTATAGTAGTTGTTATTTCAATGATGTTGTGGTCCGATATCATAGTTCGGATATTTCTACATTATCAATTAGATTGCTGTTGTTTGTGAATACCAAATCTAGGCAGTCGTTTTTTCTTGTGTTTTCTGTTATTTCTTGTGTTAACATAAATTCATCAGCTAGAGCTAGTAGCATCTTTACTTGCTTCTGTTCTTCCCGTGTGCTCCCCTAGTCCTGGTGTATACATATATTTTTTCCTATCCTTTTATATTTCATGAATGGGAAATTAAAATCACCACAGACAAAAATATTTGGGGTTGGAGAGTGTAAATCTTTTACCAAGTTTCTTACCTCTGTAATGGAATCTGAAAATTTTGAGGTTGGCGTGTTTGGGGTCTGTACATTACAATTAGTACCATATTTAATTTTTTAATTATTGCTGCTACACATTCTATGTAGTTGTTTGAGGTACTTATAGCCATTTCTGCTATGTGCCTTTCGCGTGTGTGAATAGCACATCCTCCTTTACGTCTCACTGTTCTGTCGGCTCGGAAGATGTCATATTTGTCAATTTGTATTTCTTTTTTGTCAATACAGGACTCACAATCTTCACAGTTCGCTGGCAGTCCTTTAGATGAGTTTCCGTGAGGCATGCAAAGTCTGCTCCGGCTTCTTGCATGAGTCCTTTCAGGTATAAAACTTCGTTCGTGGAATGGTTTGATTTAAGGCCCTGAATGAATGTTGGCTAGGATTATTTTTATTTTTTCTCTTTCGTTTTCTTATACAGGTGGTTCCGATTTGTTTTCCAATGGGGGTGCCGATTTCGTTGCCTTGTGGTCCTCCGAGAGTGCCTTTGTTCGTACCTTTTGTCGGCTCTCGGATTTCTATATTTGTCAGCTGATTTTGTAATTGCTGGATAGTATTTAGCAGCTGAAATATGTATATATATATATATATATATATATATATATTATATATATATATATATATATGTGTGTGTTTGTGTGTATGTGTGTATTTGTGCGTGTGTGTATGTTGTCGTGAATGCTGCTTGGAAAACAAATTTGGAGTTTCAGTCCACGTCGTTTCGGATTAAAATCTCGACCGAACGCTAACACCCTTAGTCGAGATTTATATATATATATAAAATAATGTCCTTGAATATACGTTTTTGTAAATGCTTAATTTTTTGATTTAATACGATCCAGTAAAATATAAGGGACCTTTTGACCACAATTACATCCAGTGGAAATGTACCGATACATCAATTGGGCATTCAAAGGTTTCATTGAGGTCATCCCTACTGGTTGCAGATCACATTTTTAAAATATGTATTTAATTAATCTATCTATCAATTATTCTCCTTTTAATTTATAATACCTCTTGATGAATACCGTCTAAAACAGGGGTCACCAACCTGGGCGGTAGCGCCCACTAGTGGGCTCACATTAAAGGTAATTAAACATTTATTTCATTATTTATTTTATCGAGTATGTTGATTTATTCTTTTTGATCTAAGGTGGGCGATAAGTCTTTTTAATTTTCAAAAAATCGTAAAAGTGGGCGGTGAACAAAAAATAGGTTGGTGACCCCTGGTCTAAACCATAATTTTTAAAAAGGATAATACAGACAGAATCGTAACTTTCTGTAAATGTAATTTTTCTTAACGTTATACATTTTTATACAAAGGATTATCTTTGTGATAATTAATTAATGCATAGTTTTAAGTTATTTTAAGCATAAACCTTCGGCCTTGAGTTTGGCTCTCTTCTTCTTTAGGAGGGAGGGGCGCTTTTGCGAGCGTTCTCACTTGGCCCCTCCTTCCTGCATAAAAAAATACTGTGTTTACGGCTTTTCCTTTATAAAGATGTCTGTTAAATCCTTTTGCCAACTAAAATCAATCGAAGCCGCTGTTGTCTTGACTGTTTAAACCTTTTCTCACCGACATATGAAGTGTATAAGCATCATGCTCCGGCAAAAACCTCTCAACATCTTTTTTCCATACTCCATCATTGTAAACACCTCTGTACAGTCTGTCAACAACCCCGTCGGAGGCTTGGTTAGAAATATCATCATAGCGTTTTCTTAATATATTAGCCATTTGCGTATTTTAGTGGCACGTGGATAGGGTTGGCCGTTGTTGTTGTTTGGTCGCTTCTTTCTCCTCTTCGGAGATGCTACCGTTGGGGGTGATGGCGTACTCAGTTGCGGCACATGCGAGACTTGCTCCAAGTCTTTTAACTTGTTCAGATTTCCTGTCAATGTTTTCGGGGTATTTATTTGTTGTAGTCTTGTTTAATATGCTTTCATTCTGATAGTGAGGGCCTGTCTCACTTTCTCACCAGATCATGGACAATGTCGACGATATTCGACCCCTGTACCCTTGTTCCTTCAACAGTGACCTCGCCTGTATCGGTCAACTGTATGATGGGGTCCACACTCAAAGGATTATAAAGACTTAAGCCTTTATTCCTCAATGTATGTGTGAGGCTGTTTTTCAGTACATGTTCGATATGTTGTGGGTGCGCACCGTTATTCTTTGGTCGGTCTAACGTCGGCCTCAGGTCCTATGTCACCATGCTCATCGTTGCCCGCCCTGTGCCTAATAACCACGGGGATCTCTGTCGGATTCTTATAATCTTCGTACTCATGAAGAAATTTCTGCAGAGTCTCTTGGTACAAGATCCTTTTCTCATCAGGTGCCTTTTCTCATCAGGTGCATTTTCACTGTTTAATAGGTCTATCATTTCGCTTTCCATTCTTTTAAGCCTGCTTTGACGGGGTTCCAGAACCGTGTCTGGACTTTTTGAACTTTGCAGTGAAGCAAACACCTCGTGCGGAATCAGTACCATTTTCATCATTATATTAATCTAGTCAGTAAAGGTCCCAAAACTGAAAATAAGATGGGGAGGAATGAATCTCCTCTTTGTAAAATAATTCGCTTTTTCTTCCCCACAGTCTGACTTTTACGAGCTTGCGTACGTATTATGTTCTTGTAACGAAGTAGGCGAGCCTTCTTGTGGGGGTTTCATTGGTACATTACATTTTGTAACATTAAGGCAGATTTCACAGATGCAATTTAAAAAGTCCGAGTCGATATTTTTAACAAACATCTGCTGCAATGCCCGGGGCAATCGATGATAGATTTTTATTAACTAATGGTATTTCTTTCGCCGATTTGTCATTCCGGAATATACACCGTTTCAGGCTCGTTTGGGAATATATTCGTTCTTAGAAGCACCCTAAACGTGTAATTGGCTAATACCCCAATTTGTGACACATCTCTACGTTGCACGAATAAGACTAGATATTGTGTATTTAACGACACATCGCGCATGTATCTATTTTTGAAAAATAGATTCTGATTGATGAAGAATACGCTTATGTTAAGATGGTGGGAGAACACTGTAAATATCTTGGCAAAAGTTTTATTCTTTTCCAACATGAAATCATCAATTACAATGACTGCATATTCATTTTCATTTAACGAATTAAAGTCATATACACTTTGTGGAACAAAATATCATTTTGGTACTCGTTGAATACTGACTGGTACGTCGAATAGCACCATATTACTTTATGCTCAAATTTTGAGAACATCTTCCCCTTGTCTTTAATGATTTTAAGCATAAACACAGTTTTACCACATCCTGTAGGGCCAGATATAATACACGTGGACGGGCTCGTGAACCTGAATTTTTCTTCGGAATCCATCTTTAACACGTCACAGTCCCAAGTGGAATATTTATAAAATATAATAAAAATTAAGTGATCTTTATATTCTACAATATTGTTTTTCTTCTTGTACAAAACCGGGAATTACGACGAGTTACAGCATTATGTCCCCATCACCGATATTGCAGACGGTCCCGATGACGGGGTAGTTGTGGTTACAGAGTCCATCCCCGCGAAACCGTATCATCCTCGATAGAATGTTTGAAATCGTCGGTTTCCGTAAGCTAAAACCTATATTAGACGTACGTGTTACGGATATGGTTATTTTGATACGGTTCTTGAATACGCATACACAACTCTGCTCAACGGGTTTACCGAATTTTGAAATGAACAGGGCGAGAATGGTCTAGATCTGGATGCTTATTTAAAAGGTTTAGACTCTTCAAACTATCATGAACTTTGGTACAAAGGACTTGAGTGGTACAGGGCAGAGGTCGCCTACACCGTTCACCATGAAGAATTGTTTTTTTATATAATGAGCAGCTGTCGTCACAACTTGGAAGATTATTTCAATTGCCGCTATTCGTTGTGAAGAAGAGTTCACGATTGAAAAACTCGGATCGGTAAGAAAAAACCCTCGATTGAAAAGGTGTTTATAGACTTGAATTTAATAATGATGTTTTGGATAACGACGCCGTCTTTGTGCGTGTTTTTGATTGTATTCTGTCCGTGTTTAAAGATAACATGCCAACCAATTGTAAGGTGGGCACAAAAATAGTACTGAACGAATTGAAGGCCCTTTACATCGAGTATAGGCACCCAGACACCTTGAGTGGTGAAATATTGCTAAATCGTATTTATTGCTTAGTACAAAGCAACAATAATGTAACTGTAGACTCGATCACGTGTGAGTTTAGTACTGTATTTTAGATAAACGCGGTAGAATATAATGCGTATATAGATTTCTCCTGTACTATTATTTTGATGTTTATATTCCATCGTTTAAAACTGTATTTCTTATATTATTATTTTTCATTTTATTTTTTTATTATATATATTCTTCTTTCAACTTGTGTATTTTTTATACTATTATTATTTTTAATGTATTCTTCGTTTAACTTGTGTATTTCTTATACTATTAAAGCTTAAAGCTTAAAGCCCAATGGAAATAAAAACAAGGGGCTTTAGTGGCTTTGAAATCCTGAAATAGGGTGGTTGATTTGAAAGCCACTAAAAGCGCTTGCTTTTTATTCCATTAGTCTTTAAGTTATATATATGTTAAACACAGACCTTGCATGGAACAAGGAACTCTTCTGGGAAAATTAAATCCACTATAGTCCGAATAAGTAATGGTAAATGACAAATACCATAGTTTTTCTTTTTCATGATGCTAGCCCAACGTGGGCAACGGGTCTCTCGCAAAGAGGTCCCGTAAATATAGCTTCCCTCACCAGCTATCTGCAAAGCAGACAGGATCCAGCTTTGGGACATGGATCTAGGGTTTAAAGCAAGCCTAGTCCCACTACATTCAGAACCTCTATATAAGTAAAAGACTCGTTGCATTCACGTCGGATTGAATAAATCAAAGAAAAAAAATGCCCTGTCCATGTCCCAAAGCTAGATCCTGTCTGCTTTGCAGATAGCTGGTGAGGGAAGCTATATTTATGGGACCTCTTTGCGAGAGACCCGTTGCCCACGTCGGGCTAGCATCATGAAAAAGAAAAACTATGGTATTTGTCATTTACCATTACTTATTCGGACTATAGTGGATTTAATTTTCCCAGAAGAGTTCCTTGTTCCATGCACGGTCTGTGTTTAACATATAAGTTTCTCAGGGGACCATTCTGAGTTTGTGTGTGTATATATATATAATATATATATATATATATATATGGGATGAATTTCACAATTAAACACGTGAAATGAATGAATGCTGCAAACCCACAAGGTTTGAATCCCTGACGAGGTGTAGCTCTGAATACACGAAAGGCCTTGGAATCGTTTTTCTTTTTCCTTGTGGGTTTGCAGCATATATATATATATATATATATATATATATGTGTGTGTGTATATACACACACAGTATATACTTGTGTTTGACAATTAGATTACTTCCAAATCATTCCACTCTTATTCTGATCTTCGGTCTGAAGTTGTAAACGCTTGAAGTAATAATTCTGGATTTTAGCAGTCTTCTGAATTGGGAAAAGGTGCCCAAGGGTCTTTTTCTTTGAAAATTCCAACCTAAAGTGAGAAATCCTTCACTGTAACTGGAACTGGATCGATTAGGGAATTGTCCACTTGACAATCCCACCTTCGAAATTTTCATTATTGGATGGAGACAGAAATGGGAATGATCAAGAATAAAAAGATACTAATATATTATTAATGATTAAAGGTGCCATTACAGTGGTTATTATAATTCATTTGGTAACGATTTACTTGCATATGTATTACATTTTGTTCATGTCTTTCCTTTTTATAAAATTATCATATAATAACTTTGAAACAACAAACACCTTTTTGCTTTTATTATCTCATGAAAGTTCCCTGCATGTCAACAAGAACTTTGGTAAACAAGGCTTTATGTCAAGAAAGATCAGTTTTCATTCTGAAATGAAAACAAGTTTTCTAAAAGGTTTTTCCATCGATCGACTTCTGCTTCGCAAATTCCAAACAAAGTATTTTGGGTCTTATTAAGATTTTAAGCATGACGACAATAAGGTAATTATGCAATCAGTAATTTTTAAGTTAGGATTATTTGGAGCTCAGTTTTATCATTAATAGCGTCTATCATTCTAAAGGGGTTTGAAAAATTAGTGATTGCAGTATTGCCTTAAACTTCTTATTAATTACATAAAAAGTAAAATCGATGCAAATGTCATTATCATTACAGTTTTCGTACAAACAATGAGAAATTCGAAAGTGAGAATCGCAAAAGAAGCAATTTTCATATCGATCCAGTCCCATTCTTATTGTACGATTTTCCACTTTTAGTTCAGTTTCATAGAAAATATCCCTCAATTATATCTTTTCATCATTCTCCAAATAAAATTTGGAGAATGTAAACCGGCGATGAGAATGGGAATGACACGGAGTTGGAAGTAATCCATGTAAATTTCCATATATTAAAATATTCCAGTGAGTGTAATAATCGTTTAAAATTTAAGATTTCTTTGTAGAAGAGGCTTCAACATTCACGATAATTGGAGTATATTTTAGAGAGTTCTGTAAATAATTAATATTACAAATTAAACTAAAAAATATAGGATAAATTGTCGAAAGATGTGATGGATAGAAGATGTTTTTTAGTTTTAATCGGGTCCAACACTGTATCTTCACTTCTTTCAGACGAGCGGATCGAATTTGTTCCGTTTCAAATAAAACGCGTTCATAACTTAACGCTACAAAAAAATTCCAGCATTAAGAGGTTCATGCGGTGCTACTGTAGTATGCGGTCTACCTACGATTCGGCGGTCTACCTTTTAATTATAGCTTCTTATCTTCTTATTATTTTATTATTAGGTTAATTGTACGCCCTTGACGATTGGTTAGGTTAAGTCGTGATATTTTCGTTAAAACTAACGAAAATATCACGACTTAACCTAACCAATCATCAAGGGCGTACTGTAGTATGCGGTCTACCGTTAAATATGCGGTAGTAGTATGTTTAACTTCTTTAATAATTCCTTAATTGTGTAAATTAAATTATAATTCCTTTCAATTCATTTTCAATTCCTTTTAAATATTTTGAACGGTAGACCGCATACTACAGTAGAAACTTAACGGTAGACCGCATACTACAGTAGAAACTTAACGGTAGACCGCATACTACAGTAGCACCGGTTCATGCTCTTCCAGGAAAAATTCGGTCGGAGGGGTTGACCACAAGTCAACCGCAAGTTGTCCTTCGAAATCATTTAAAAATATATTTTATATATACAGTATATATATATATATATATATATATATATATATATATATATATATATAATATACAGGGTGGGAGAAAAGTCTTTAAAGATTTTATTCAAACAAATAATTTGCTAAAAATAAATAAATTACAATGATATCACTGCAGTGTATGCGATACTTTTCAAAGCACTATGCAAGGCCAAGCATAACCCTAGGCTAGGACAGGAAGGTCATTGGCCCTAGCCTTAGCCAACGCCATGTCAGTAACGATGGAATAGACTCAGCAGTGGTTCCCAAACTTTGTTCCGCGGAACCCTGGGGTTCTACGGAGGATCAACAAGGGTTCCGTGACACGTTTTCTAATCAGTCTAATCAGGTCTTCATATTAAGGTCCTAATATTTATACATAAGTTTACCTTGTGGCTTTTCGTCAAATAATATTTTATATTCTTATTCTAACTTGGAATGGCACCATCGTGGATTATGTCGCAAGATCCACTCACTTGGCTGTGCAACCCATTTAAGTTGGATGCAGCAGCGGATATGCTCCTACAACTGACCAACATCAAACCAAATTTCCAACAACTCTGCTGCACTAAACAAGCCCATAAATCACATTAAGGTACGCCAGTAAGGTATGTAAGTTTTGTTGCTCAATAAATATTTTACAGCTCTAAGTCTAATATATATATATATATATATATATATATATATATATATATATATATATATATATGTACAGGGTGGGCCGTAAGTTTCCATACATAGGAAAAATAAACATTTTTTTATGGACAACCATTTTTATTTATATAATATGCTCTACATGGTTGCCATTGTTTTGAAAACACATTTCAATACGTGTTCCCCACTGTTGATGAACACGCATTAGCACAGTTGACGTTATGCTTGTAATGGCGTTGGTGATACGTTCCTTTAGATGATTTATGTCTCGTATCTTTTCCTGATACACCATGGCCTTCAAGTGCCCCCAAAGATAGAAATCAAGGGGGGTGAGATCTGTGGATCTGGGAGGCCACTCCACAGGACCACGCCGACCAATCCAAGCATCCGGAAACTGCTAATCCAAATATCTGAAACATAAAAACAAACGTTTAAATTTTCCTATGTATGGAAACTTACGGCCCACCCTGTACATATATATATATACATATATATATATATATATATATATATGGAGTTGGGGTTACGAAATAAAAACAAGTCTGTAAGGGTTCCGACAGTTAATGAAGTTTGGGAACCACTGGAATAGAGCAATGAAGAAAAAGTGTATCTTTTATCGTGGGCATATATATATATATATATATATATATATGTGTGTGTATGATCTCCAAGGGGTAACCTAACCTGGCTGCTCAAAACCACAAAAAAAAAAAAAAAAAAAAAAAATATATATATATATATATATATATATATATATATATATGTATGTATTTATGTGAAATGTATGTGCATATATGTGAACTCCAAGGGGTATAGGGAAACCTAACCTGGCTGCTCAGGCCCACCCCCAAAAATATATATGAAATGTATGTATGTGGGTGTGTATGTATGTAAATGTGGGTAGCCTAGCCTAAAATAAAACACAAGAAGAGGGAGAGAGAAGATCCATCCATTCATAGCCATGGCACATCGCGTAATGTTGTTTTCAGCATCACACTCATCTGGCTTAGAAGGCAGCCATTCGTAAGCGCCTCACAGCCAATCGCCTTAGACCAGGGGTGGGGAACCTTTTTTCATTGGAAGGCCGCATTTCATTTAACCAAGACCCTATTAGGCCGCATGCTGAGTATTTAACATATACAGTGCAACAAAATGTCATATTTTAGTCTACAATCTACATATTTACTAATTTTAAATCAAACTTGATAATACGTGAGGGTTTTTATAATACATAAAAAATTCAGCAAGTGCATTTATTTTGGGGGTGGGGCGGAATAATTGACAATAGAACTAATATGAAGTGAAAAATGATATTAAGTGAAATGATGTTAATATTAAGTGAAAAAGTGATCAACCATTTAATGACTTTTTTGTGACTGCTTATTGCGAGACAGGAGTCGTACATTTGGTTCCAACATCGTTAACCGTAGTTTTAGTTGGTCCTACAGGTGCATATTCCTCATCTGAGATCTCAAGCGCATTTTGATTTGAGTCACATACAAAAACGTTGATTCACAACAGTAGGTTGTGCCGAAACAAGACAACATTCGACGAGCATGTTGGCGCAGACGTGGGTATTCATCGGCATTTTTCCATATTTCAATAGGATCCTTCTTAGTATCAAATAGAGACTTAAGGATATTATCTTCTAATAGCTCAATCAACTCCATCTGTAAATCTTCAGGTGCTTTGGAGATATCAACCAGGTGTGGTTGGAAAGCTAGTTTCAGTGTGAAGTCATGTTTCTCAAAATCTTCAAATCTTTCATCGTATTCTTCAATCAGGGAGTCTAGGACAGCTGTGTATTCTTTCACATCGCATTCCCTTAATGATTTGCTTGTATCTTCTTCATCAATTACCTTTCCCAGTTCAGGGAAGTGTTCAGCTGAAAGTTTCGATCGGGTAAGGATAGTTTTGAAGAAGCGCAGCTTCCTTCGAAAAGCCTGGATTTTTTGCCACATTTCATATATGGATTTAGTTTTACCTTGCAAAGAAATATTCAGGTCATTTTGCCTTGACATTACGTCACAAAAAATGCAGCATTTCTGCAGAAATCCTTTTTTGACAATTTACATGGTTCATTGAGTTCCTAAAAAAATCTTGTGATTTGTTTTCGCAATGACAAAAGCTTTTCAAAGAATTGCCCTTGTGACAACCAGCGCACTTTAGAATGATACGGAAGATCCACACTGAATGTTTCATCATTAAGCATAAACATATTGCGAAACTGGCGATGTCGTGATGCATTTGCTCTAATGTAGTTCACAATACGTATAACTTTACTTAATGTGTCACTTAAAACAGTAGATTTGGCACAGATGCAAAATACAGTGAAAGGAAATCAAGCTATCTGCATTTGGCAGTTCTTTTTGTAGTAGCGCAACAAATCCTGCACATTTTCCTCTCATGGAAGGTGCAGTATCTGTGCATACACTTAATAAATTACATAAATTCAGTTTCGCTTCAAGGCATTTTTCTTTGAAGAGAGACAAGACGTCAATTCCAGGTGTCTTCCCCGTAAGGGTACCCAAAGCCAGTAACTCCTAGTAGTATTGAAAATCTGCAGTTATAACACGAATAAAAAATGACACTTGCACTGAGTCAATAATATCAGTGAACTCATCCAAGGCAATCGAATAATAAGTATTTTCGCTTTGGCATATTGTATGAAGCTGTTCAGTCATATTGAGGGCTAATTCATGTTGCCGATCAGTTATGGTCCTTCTTGAAAGAGGTAGTTGTTTGTATTTGTTAACCTTGTCTGAATCTAAAGAGGCTACAACTTCAACAATGCATTCTTTTATGATTTCCACATCGCTATATGGCTTACCTCTTTTTCCAAGTATATATGCTACTTTATAAGTTGCTTCAGTGATTTCAGTCCCTAGGCCTGACATCGTTTAAAATACTTGCTGTTGTTGCTGCTGTTGTTGCTGCTTTTGAAGTTTCATCTTCGTAAGTGCAGACTTTCGGGGTTCTCCTTCCAATATAGCATACTTGTGGTTCTTATGAATTGCATAATGCTGATATGCATTGTGTTGCTTCACTGTTGCAATTATGGCGTTGTAGAGCAAACACATCATTTTATCTTTCTCAGCAACTATGAAATACTGCAATTCCCATTCTTCATGCAATACTCTGTTCTCTTCCTTTAATTTTCTTTTCACAGTTTTTGACATGATTAGGGTACCAGAAGATTTTTAAATAAAAATGGTACACAAATTGATCAAAGATTTACAGTTTTAAAGGAAACAAGCGTGCGTGTCACTATCGGAGAATCGTCAGTAACTGTCATCCAGTCAGCCAGTCGAGTTGATCGTTGATAGGTAAGGGCGTAAGCCGTAAGGCAACGCTGCCAGTTTCAACTGGCAGCGTTGCCATATTTCCTATTGTTCAAGCCATAAAGAAGGCTTGATGTGTAAGAAGCAGTGAAGCTGAAACCATGATCTAATGAAATAGCCTAAAGCCCTAAAAGGGGTATCAGTTGCTGTCCATTATCGTACGGTATGAATTCTGAATGTCAAGTAGGCAGAAGGCCTCAACTAGTACCCCAAAAGGCCGCAGGTTCCCCACCCCTGCCTTAGACACACACACACACACACACACACTCTATCGTTTAAATATATATATATATGTGTGTGTGTGTGTGTGTGCACACCTTTCATTTCCATTAATATTTATCTATATGGTGTAAAAAAAATATATATATATATATATATATATATACTTACTTACTTAAGGTGAGGTCGATCGACGTTTCAGGATCGACTTACGGTCGACTCCTCTGCAGCATCCCGCCTCATTTTCTGGATTTGGTGAAGGAGTGAATTGCTGTCTGATCTCCTCCTCCCCTCGTAGCCAGCCACGCATGCCTGGTCAGGGACTTTGAACAGGAATCTGTTCAGTTGGTTCTTCAAGTTATTCAGGTCGGTGTGCTGGAGATTCCTCACCTTTTTTGGTAGGACATTGAAAAGCTTTGGGCCTCGTATTCTGAGGGTATTTTCCATCCTCGTTTTCATGGCCCCTTGTCTCACCGCAGCTGGGACCGTACAAAATCTGCCTCTTCTCTCATTCCAGTTTGTTTCTATTTCATTTCTAAGGTTAGGGACAAAGCCCTCAAATATTTTCCATATGTATATTATTGTGTACCGCTAGCGCCTTCTTTCGAGAGAGTGTAGAGTTTCAGTGATTGTAGTCGAGACCAGTAGTCTTCACCTTCCGTTTCCTCTATCTTAGATGTGAAAGTCCATTGTATAGCTTCAATGTTCAATGTTCGCAATGTCTCGTTTTCTGTATGGGCTTGTGAGTACTGAGCAATACTCAATTATTGGAAGGATTAGGCTCTTCCATAATTTAAACATGATGTTTGCTTTTCTGCTGCGAAAGCTCGTCCTGCTAAATCCCATTATTTTTCTAGCAGTTGTAATTTTGATGTTATAGTGCTCTCTGAATTCTGCATCCGACGACATTATTACTCCAAGATCCCTGACTTATTTCTTTGGCTTGCAAAGTTTTGTACCATTTTTTATGTATCTCCTTGTTATTACCATACTTTAGAAGTTGGAATTTTTCTTCGTTGAACTTCATATTGTTGTTTTCTCCCAACTGGAATAATGTTTCAATGTCGTTTTGTAATCGTTCTATTTCGCCTTCGTTCAGTATTTCCTTACATATCTTTGTGTCATCTGCGAAACATGATACAATACTGTCATTGATATCTGCATCAATATCTGCAATCATTATTATGAACAGCAAGGGAGCTTATATGTCCTTTGTGTGACAGAGCTCTGTACTTCCGAGACTCCTGATCTGACTCCATTTACCACCACTCTTTGTGTTCTTTGCGTCAAGAAATTAAATATCCATCTTCCAAGCTTTCCAGTAATTCCTGTATTCTTAAGTTTATGTGCTATAATTCCATGGTCACATTTATCGAAGGCTTTAGCAAAGTCAGTGTAGATTATATCTATGTTTTGTCTTCGACACAGTGTTTCCAATATTTTCTCCTGATGATCTAATAGCTGTGATAGGCATGATCTTCCAGTCTTGAAACCATATTGATTTGGGTTGTATAAGTTCTTTTCTTTTAGGTAGTAAGTAGTTTCGTTTCTAATTATACGTTCAAAGCACTTTGTAAAGTGTGAGGTTAGAGCTACCGGCCGATAATTCTTGGGCATTGCTCTGTTACCACCTTTGCATGAAGGGGGAATGTTCGCGTTCTTTAATGGCAGTGGAAATTGTCCTGTGTCGAGTGATTTCCTCCATAGTAAGTATAGCGGTTTAGCAATACTCTCTCTACATTTCTTCCTGCTGCCGAATTGTCTCGCATCTGTGATAGAGCCTTAATTACATCTCCTTCCGAGAACTCTAAGTCCATTAATAGATTTGTGCCAGAATTTGTCCTTGGCTGATTTGTATCAATGTCGACAAATTCGTCTGGGTTTTCTACTTTCATCTCGGACTTAGGGGTGCTAAACACAGAGTTAATTTGTTCCTTAAGCAGTTCGCTCATTTTTTGGGGATCATTTGTGTGTGTGGCCTCCCCGTCTATCAACGGACCAATACGCTCTTTGCACTGCATTTTCGTTTTCGCCAAAGTGTAGAAGTATTTTGGGTTATTTTTCATGTTTTCTGCTACCTTGTTTTCCTACTCGTTTGTCTTATATATGAATGTTTGTTTTAGGTCCATTTCTATTTCGCTAGTTTCCTCTCAAGTTTGAGTCTCCTTGCATCAGTTTTGCATCTGTGGAGATGTTTTACGGTTTGCTTCCGTTGTCTAAATAGTGTCCTGATTTTTCTCTCGAGCTTGCTACGTTTTCCCTTTTGTCTCTCTGGAGTATGCTTCAGTAATATAGGTTTGGTTTCAGACTCCATTATACCTAGTATTTTTTCTGGAGTCTTCTCGTGACGTAGTAATTTCCAATTTACTTCCTTTAAATCTTTATTTACACTATATATCAACGGTGGCCAAACCCCGGCTCGCGAGCCGCATGCGGCTCTCAAGGTTGTTAACTGCGGCTGGCGAGACGATTTTGTTTTTTATTGTATTTATCATAAAAGATAAAATTCATAATACAAATATAATTTTTTTTTCACCAAAAAAATATGAAAAAAAACGGAAAAATTGAATTGACAATAAAATGCGTCATGCGTACGACAATCTCTTTTGCGTGAGAGGCACTAAGCGGGATAATTACGTAATTAACACCAATCGCCACTCACCAGTGTCCAGTACCCCTCGAGCTAACCTGCGGGCCGCGTGTAGTAACGAGTGAGTGTGTCTTAAAATTGGCTTCTTAGATCAAATAGAGGCTATTTTTCTCAGCTGTACAAGTGAAAGTTATACAACCCCTTAGTTGATTAAAATGACTGAGCAGACAAAGTGTAAGAAACGGAAATATGAAGGAGAAAATAGAGTTTTTGAACAGAAGTGGGAGGAGAGCTTTGCCTTTACTGTCAA
This sequence comes from Bathynomus jamesi, assembly GCA_023014485.1. Lineage (NCBI taxonomy): Eukaryota > Metazoa > Arthropoda > Malacostraca > Isopoda > Cirolanidae > Bathynomus > Bathynomus jamesi. Next base: position 208,721 of record JAJOZX010000842.1, read on the forward strand.
GGGTGCGAAACCTGTGTGTCTTATCTGCCACGTGGCACTCAATCACTTTAAAGCCAGTAACTTAAAGCGTCATCATGAAACTAACCATAAAAATTTTATTACGAAATTTCCTCCCAAATCTGAATTGCGGAAGACTAAATTAACAATGTTGAAATCTAGCCTAGTTGCCCAACAAACTGTACTTTCATCATTGTGTAAGACAGCTGACTTAACTTCTGAAGCTAGTTTTGTTATGGCATAGAATATTGCTCGTGCTCAACTTCCCTACAGTAGTGGAGAATTTGTGAAGAAGAATATTGCCGATGTTACTGCAATTCTCGCTCCAGATAACACAAAGAACGAACAGCAAGTATTTCTATTTCCCGCCACACTACAGAGAGACGTATTTCTCAGATCAGTGCTGAAATTACATGCTCGTTGTCGTGATTTGAAGAATTCTGTTGCATTCAGTTTGGCCCTCGATGAATCCACTGATATTAAAGATAACCCTCAACTGGCGATATTTGTTTATGTTACTGGCGATGGAAATGTGAAAAAAGAACTCTTGGACTTAATGATCCTAAGAGAAACCACCAGAGGGGTTAACATAAAGAACGCACTTGACGAGACATTATCAAATGCTGAAGTACCATTGAATAAACTTGTCAGTGTTGCAACAGATGGAGCACCAGCTATGGTAGGACAAAATGTAGGCCTAGTTCGGCTCTTGACACGCGATCCGAAGTATCCTGTGTGTCTTTTTATTCACTGTATCATTCACCGTGGTCATTTGGCAAGCAAGTACTTTAGGTATGAGAGTGTTATGAAATGTGTTCTAGAAATTGTGAATTTCATTCGTTCAAATGCAAAAACGCACCGAGCGTTTAGAAATTTTATCGAGGAGCTGGATCTTCAAGATAAGCCAGATGACTTTTCATTCTACTGCATTGTAAGGTGGTTATCAACTACTAATCTCCTGAATAGGTTTGTTGCACTGTTGGAGCCTATCATTGATTTCTTGAAAGAAAAGGGAAAGTCATACCCACAAGTAGAAGATCACGAATGGGTGCAGGATCTGATGTTTTTTACTGATGTAATACAACACCTTCAAAATCTAAATTTGGCACTTCAGGGAAAGGATAAGGTAATTTCTGACCTTACACAGACAGTTTTCAGTTTCCAGAATAAAATAAAGCTCTTCCAAAACGATCTAGTAACAAAAAAATTCGACCACTTTCCCCACCTGAAAAACCGAGCAAACACTTTTCCTGATATTGAAATAAAAGATAGTAAATTGGAGGAATACAAAGGTAAATTAGAAGGACTAAGTGATGATTTTCAGTCCAGGTTTGATGAACTAAAGAAGCTAAAACCATGCTTCGAATTTCTTGTAAATCCTTTCCTGATTAGGGTTGCCAACTCCATGAAGTTTGAAAAAAAGGACAAGAACATCAATTCCAATATACTGTCTACAAGGTTAGGGAAAGAAGTAAAATTTTATTTATAATTTATTACAATTTATACTGCATGCTTTTTTATTGCATATTTTCTTAAAGTAAATATTTTTATTGATATACAGATATTGACCCATTGAGTCATGCACTGACAAAATTTATGGTAACAATATTTATTTTTAAATTTATACTTTTCCGCTACACGGAACGTTAACATTTAAGTGAAGAAATGAATTTATAAAATGTTACTCGACTTAAGACTATAATTATTTCCTTTTAAACAAAAGTTTTGTTATAAAACTGTTGTTTGGAACAAGATTGTTATCAGAAAAGGACAAATGGCGTCCTTTCCGAACTCAAGAAAGGACAAGGACAAAAATCTACAAAAAAGGACTGTCCTTTTCAAAAAAGGACGGTTGGCAACCCTATTCCTGATTGATGTCGTCAACAATGGCTGTCCTGTTACCACACCTTTTGTTACGGAAGCTGCTTCAATACAAACAGAACTTTTGGAGCTACAAAGTATCCTCACCTCAGGAAAACCAGTTTCCGACTTATCTCAGTTTTTGGGACAACTTATTGCTGTGAAGCACTCTTCTCGGTAATGAAGTTTGTAAAGTAAAAACATCGTGCTGCCCTCACTAACGAACACCTGACTGAGCTTCTTCATACCGCCTTAACATCACATCAGCCAGACTTTAAAGCATTAACAGCCAAAATAAAGACCCAAACTAAGCCTTCTACAAGCAGTAATTAAACAATTTAATAATGTGAGTATAACTATATGTATATGTATATGTTTTTAATAATTAAATTCTTTTAAAAATATTTGGCGGCTCTCGTACATCTGAAAAGTCGTATGTGGCTCTTGGGTCCAGGAAACTTGGCCACCCCTGCAGCTGAACCCAGCTGTTCATCCTTCCACACAATAAAGAAAGTGGTTGGTAGATAAATGGGTACCCTAGGTGGCCTAGTGGTTAAGACGCTGGGCTGCTGATGGGGCGTGGTTCGGATTCCACGTTGAACTGTAGGTCTAAGGTGGAGTGAAAAGCTTGACCTTTGTCAGAATGAAAAATTCGGGCGGAAGCTAACCAGTATATACTATATATTTACAGTGTATATATATATATATATATATACACACGCGTCAATAATGGAAATACATGGATTAAGGACGGTTTCAACCACGCTTAAATAATATATATATATATATATATACGTATCAAAACAAGAAAATAATAGACTTAGTATAGAAGAATTCTATATACAACAAATACACATCACATGCTATATATATATATATATATATATATATATATATATATATATATATATATATATATATATATATATATATATATATATGTTTACACAACATTTCCATTAAATTCAAGTTTACATACACTCCTTTCCAAAAGTGCATTTATTCTTTCCCCGCTAACGAATTCAGCCACTTGATTAATACACTACTTAATGTTAGTAATAGTAGAATGCCCACACAAAGGTAGAGTGCAATGCAATTGCATGCAACAAGGTGAGAGACTGGTTTAACCCTCCATATATATATATAATATATTATATATATATATATATATATATATATATATACACACGAATTGTATGTGTATATATGTGGGTGTGTATGTATGTAGGTTTGTATAAACAAAGTAAAACCTTCATTGAGACGTGTATGTGGGCTGGGACTAGGCCCATCAAATGTGGTAACCTAATCTAAAATAAAACAAAAAAGGAAAGAGAGAGAGAGACGATCCTTTCACTGCGGGTCTCGAAGCCTTTTGAATTCTTCACTAGCTTTCCTGAGTTGCTTTAGCATCACAGGCACTTGGCTTAGAAGGCGTATGGCGTAATCTAATCGGCTGTCAGTCAGTTTCTTTAGAGGGTACAGTCGCCCACACACACACACACACACACACACACACACACTGTTTCGTTTATACATATACCATTTATTTCGATTAATATGTGTTTATATGGTGTAAAGGAGAAATAAAACACAACTACATCGTTCTTTCTATTTAATATATTATATCATTCACGAAAGACATTCGGTAAATATGTATATAAATTAGGTGCCAAATAGAGATAATAAATGCATGATTTATTTAACACATATATTTACATCAAACATAAAAATAGTACTACCAGTAGAGGAGAAATGCCTGTACATTAGACGCAAATACAAGAATAATACACACTGGAGCTATTTCACACACACACACGTATATATACATATACAGAGAGTATATATATAATATATATAATATATATATATATATATATAATATATATATACGCATCAAACTAAAAAATAATACAGCTAGTACAGAAAACTTCTATATACAACAAAATCAGAATACACAACATTCGTTTAATATATATATATATACACACACACACACATATATATATATATATATATATATATATGTGTGTGTATATATACATATACGCGTAAAAATGGAGAGACATCCTTCAAAGGCAGTTTCTACCAGCTTAAATAAAATAGTAAACTCACATGTAATCGAGTCCACATTTACATCCTCATTGCTTTGTACTACACAATAAATGCGATTTACATTAATTCACCACTCAACGTGTGCGGGTGTCTTTATTCAATATAACGGCTCTCAACTCGTTTAACACTATTTTTGTATCCACTTTACAATTGGGGGTCACAGTATCACGCTTTTTAAACACGGATAGAATACAGTCAAAAGCAAGCACAAAGATGACGTCGTTTGCTACAACATCACCATTAAATTCAAGTTTATAAACTCTCCTTTCCAAACGTGAATTTATTCTCTCTTTGCCGACCTTTTCAACTGTAAAATCTTCTTCACAACTCATTTCGACAATTAAAGTATGTTTCTAAATCGTGTCGAAAACGACGTCTTATATTAAGAAATAATTCTTCAGGGTGAACAGTGAAGTTGAGTTTTACCCTGTACCATTATAGTACTTTGTACTAAAGTTCATGATATTTTGAGGAGGCTGAGCCTCCTAAATACATATCTAGTTCCAAACCATTCTCGCCTCGTTCGTCCATACACTTTGTAAAATCATCGAGCAGTACGGTGTACGCGTATTCAAGCACCGTGTCAAAATAACGCATATCAGGAACACGGGCGTCTAATATAGGTTTCAGTTTACGGAAACGGACAACTTCAAACATTCTGTCGAGAATGAAACGGTTTCGTGTGTGGATAAGGGCGTTATTGTCAGCAGCATTCTTCCACATCAACCGTATATCAACGCATGGATGGTTTGTATCACGATTTACGTATAACGTACAAATATATATAGGGTATATATAGGCGTATTAGGGTGCATCACTAATCTGCTCTCTTTTTGTCCCTACACCCACAGGTATTTTATAACGGTCCTCACCCCACTTCTCAACCACCACGAAGATTCTGTTCATCTCTTCAACACTTAAATAAATAACATTTCGTGTACTAGAATTTGATTGTCTACATTTCGTTTCAAGTACATAATTAATAGCACCGGTATTACACCTGAATACTCGCACAGACTTCAACACAGACACCTTGTATACTGCATTGAGAATGCTGCTCAACGGAAATTCCATCTTTTAAGAGTTTCCTCGTGATCCTGCGAGGTGAGAACGTCCAGTCGGGTCAAGCTCTGAAGCGACTATGAGCCGACGGTGCGCTGTTTGACTCGGAGGGACCGTGTGGGTGGTTGGGGAGGTGGGAGGTGTGGGATGGGTATGAGTAGGCTGACCATACGTACCGTTTTGAACGGGACAGTACCGTTTGTTTTATATTTCGTGGCCGTCCCGTCGTTTCAATAAAAATGTCAATTTTGTCCCGGTTTATGTACTTACTTTTTCATGAATACAGAATATTACATAACCCCGTCCCTTTTTTGCCATCCCAATGTCCCGTTTTTGTCTCAAGGAAATATGGTCAGCCTAGGTATGAGTCACACGGGGTTTCGTCATGAACGCTGGCAAGCGTTAGTGATTCGTGTTCGAGATTGTTCCAACATGAAAGATTCGTTGCGCACTGATGAATCAATCGAATATTTGTCACCCATTATACTGGGTAGGTGTTTAGAAATTTTTTTTCATCTGCCATACATGAAGTAATATCAGTTTTATTGATTTATCACACACACCTCCTGAAATGCGCCCCATACATCTACAACGTTCAGTGGGGGTGGCTGTATTGACCATTGTACCTCTTCGAACTATGCACATTTATTAACACTCTGACGATCTATCTGAGAGAAACAGGTGCCCATACTTGTTCTTTTTCCTAGACAAACGATACTCGTCCCTAAACTCTCTAAAAATTCACATAAACCTTTACCTACAATTTCGCTGCGCACCTCGTCATGATATACGTGGATGTTGTGGTAGAAAAATTTTAAGCTGTCCATAATCACAATATTTACATTCACCGTCCCGGTGTACGCGTACTCGGTGTGATTTAACACGGTATCATATCTCCTGTCCCACCAATCATCAACAAGGCTCACAAACCAGAGCCTTTGTTTCTCTTGTGCAAGCGTCAATTCTTTCACTTCACGAAATATGTCCTCTTTAGTACAGTTTAATCCTACAACATAATCAATTACAGCGTTTGAACCGCGAAACCCCGCAATGCTCTCTACCAGAATATCCATAGAGTATTTGGACGTCGTACTCCTCACGCTTAGCACGATTTAATGTGAGCTTAAAGGTTTCAAAGGTGGGATGACTACAAATTCTTTGGGTTCACCACATCTGTAGACTTTGGAAAGTACCACTTCAGGAATGTAGAGCATGGAATATCCATTGGCCGCCATCGTTTTTTTTCGTCTATGCGTGAATTCTTTAACAGGTAAAGAGAAACGTCTGGGATCCAGGACTTGCGGGAGTCAACTGAGCATGCGGGGAGGAGATATGTCCCGATAAGCAGCACGAGTCACGTGACTCTTTTCATTGGTTAGTACATACAGTGGGTGGTGCTTACTTTTTTCTTGTACACACACACACACCACACACACACACACACACACACACACACAAACAAAGGTGAAAATGAAACACCATCTGAAGCATAATTAAATACATGTAATAAATGGAAAATTAGATAAACTGTAAAATTTCATGAAGAAGTAAATAGACTCTAATATAGCAATTATTTATATAACAAATATTCACACCTCACGGCATCCAAAGGGGACAGTGTCGTAGGTGCCAGGCACTGGTAACGTTTCTTTTATGTGCTACGACACATTTTCGTCCCCCTAAGTTCCTTCACGCCCCCTAACTTCTGAGCCCGAAAGTTATGAGTTCCTACAGTTAGATGGGGTGGATGGTCACCCTCATCTTCTAAACACACTTGCTCCTTCAGCGAATCAAAGTTGACGATCCGCTGGTTCGCCTGGTTACGCGTGATGCCTTTAGCCTTCACGATATATTTCATTTTCTCGCCTACCCTCACTCGTACACCGTAAATTTTTGGCCCTTTTGAGACAAAAGAATCAGCGTAGACGCTATCTCCATACTCATCCTTGATCTCGTCAGTTAGCTCTCGGAGGAATTCCCCAAAAGGAGGCATATATTTACCTTCCCTCTCCGTGAATATCGCACTATCTGTATCTGCGTACACAACTCTCCATCCAAGAGAATGCAGTAGACTCCAAAGTTTGATGTGAGCGTAGGCTGTTGTGAAACTGGCTACAGGTATGTTTGTTACACGCGATGTATCTGTAGCTAATTCAGTTCTGTTGTACCTTATTATGTACGTATTACCAACATTCATAATCTCCATGACCTCTTTATCGAGAGCGTTGGCGTAATCCCACACCTCGTTATAACTTTGGGCTAGATGGACGTTCCCCTTGTCTGTATTCTCGGCAAATTTCCCTAAAGGATATTTAAGCACAACTTTTCATTAAAGCGCTTGCCTGGGTTCTTCGCGATTTGGCCCCGTTCAAGTTGTATCCCTTCACGATCACGGTAGCATTGAATATACGCTGATTTTTCATTTTCGGGCTCAACTCCTCGCGGGTATCCTGATGCTTCTACCTTATCCTTCAAAAAAGTATTTATATATGGTATGGAAAGGTTAGCGACATTCTGAAACCTCCACACCTCATATATCTTCAATATTCTGTACCCGTGACGAATGGTTAGGCACAGCTCAGGACTTGTATATACGCCTTTGATCCTCCTCTGGTTGGTTGTGTGATTACAAGCCCCATTGTTCTCCTCTGCGTACCTCACACACAGAGACTGGTAAGATTGGCATCCATAAATCGCGAGAGGGGAGCACATCTACGAAAGAAAGTCCGGAACAGTTCTCGTTCAAATTAGTTGAAAACTCTTCGATGGTAGGCAGGACGGGGCCCAAAATTTTTTCAGGTGCGCCTACAGGGTACGGATTGTTCTTCATCACGTAGGGGTATAAAGAACAGAAGTCGTAGTAATGAAGTTTCACGCCCTCCGCAGTTGGAAAGTATAGTTTGAAGGGGTTTGTGCGTCCACCAAATAAACTAACGCCGCATTTCAGAGAGTCCAGCACCATTTAACGCTTGATTGTGCTTATTTTATCGCGGTACTGTTCATCTGTCTCCATCCGTACATCATATTCGTGTTCCCACAAAACCTTGTGAGTGAACTGGTTGATTATAAGTTGATTGCGGGTAGGGGTCCATGCCAGACTGTCGGCAGGAGATCTGCCATGGATATCTCATACGATACCACACTCAGGACGTGGGCATACATGCCACCAGCATCCATTGAAGGAATGCGCCGTCTTCTCATCAGTTGCCGGGTCTTCGCTTAAACCATCCACCCAAAAACACGGCCATTCATCTTAATGGCCACTTCCCCCGTGTTGCGAGCATGTTTTATGTATACACCGGTCTGTTGTTGTAGGTGTATGAACCAGTAAATACCTTATGGCCATAACTGTGGGTGTTGTTTCAGGGAATGACGGCTAGTGTGTCTTTAGGCATGAAGTTGTTCTTGAACATAGTAAAACATAATGCCGCGATCGTGGTTGCGGCTTGTAGCGGGTCGCAGTTGAACTGGTCTATGTACATCCTTCTAAAGGCCTGGAAACATACTCTAAGTACGCGCACGTCATTCATACAATAACGCTCACATTCATCCGCTATATTGAAAGGAATATTTTCATTAAAACTGTTGTAATCCTTCTCAAAATGTTCACGCTCACCATCACTCAGGTTGTCATAGTTAAAGTATTGTTGGGGGGAGGTCTACGTAATTTAAAGTGTCGCGAGTGAGGAAAGTGTAAGGGAAATACCCTTTTGAAACTTCGATGGCTACGCCCATCACCTTGGGTAGCTTGGCTAATTTACAAGGTGTAGATAGCAGAGTGTCTTTAAACTGAACATTACCTGCAAAAAACTTCACTTTTTTCTACGTGAAGGTCAAAATATGAAAATAAAAACCCACTCTAATAGACAGAGTTTATTTCCACGACAGTTTCGACGCCCACTGGCATCCTCCTCGGGTGGATACAGAAAAACGAATGAACCAAAACAAGAGGTTAAAACAGTCCAGGGACCGACCGTTAAGAATTCGCACCTAGGTTAGATCCCATTCTCCCGACACCGAAGGGCATTTTCATTAAGTACATTCGCGCAAATTTAAAACTATCTTCCTGTTCTAAACATAGAGATTCTATTATATTTTTCTTACATAATTATTGAATTTATTATTAATTTTATTACATTTAATATTGCATAATTATTTATTACAGAAATTATAAATTTATTATTACATTGGTTATTACATTATTGTTTATTATACAGAACTTATAAACCGAAAAACGAATGAAAAAAGCCGATTAGGAAACAATCCAGAGAAATTCGCACCTAGGTCAGATACCCTTCTCCCGACACTGGAAGGGCATTTTATTACAGGGTCCGCTTATAAGTACATTCCCACAAATTAAAACTATCTTCTTGTTCTATACATACAGATTCTAATATTTTGACATAATTACTGCATTTATTATTACATTTACATTTTTTTAACATTTATTATTATTACCTTTATCCTAATTATTAAATTTATAATATTACCTTTATTATTACATCTGTTGCATTTATATTTATTTCCACATTTATTACTTCCATTATTACATTTACTAAAGGCGAGTAAGGAAACATTCCAATCCAGAGACATTTAAGAAATTCACACTTAGGTTCGAACACGTTCCCACGACTCCGTAAGGGTTTTTTTGACCAAGAATCTCATTAAAGGGTCTAACTTATAAGTACCTTCGCACAAATTAAAATTATCTACTTTTTCTATACACACAGATTCTATTATTTTTCTTTTGACATAATTATTACATTTATAAAGTACCTTACTTGATTCCCAATCTCTAGCATGATTATTTTGGCTGGCGTGATAAAAAATGGCATTATTAGTATTACAACTTCTGAAGGCATATTTGTGTTCTTTAATACGGGTTTCAATAAAAAATAATAGAATCTGTGTGTATAGAAAAAGTAGATAATTTTAATTTGTGCGAAGGTACTTATAAGTTAGACCCTTTAATGAGATTCTTGGTCAAAAAATCCCTTACGGAGTCGTGGGAACGTGTTCGAACCAAAGTGTGAATTTCTTAAATGTCTCTGGATTGGAATGTTTCCTTACTCGCCTTTAGTAAATGTAATAATGGAAGTAATAAATGTGGAAATAAATATAAATGCAACAGATGTAATAATAAAGGTAATATTATAAATTTAATAATTAGGATAAAGGTAATAATAATAAATGTTAAAAAAATGTAAATGTAATAATAAATGCAGTAATTATGTCAAAATATTAGAATCTGTATGTATAGAACAAGAAGATAGTTTTAATTTGTGGGAATGTACTTATAAGCGGACCCTGTAATAAAATGCCCTTCCAGTGTCGGGAGAACGGTATCTAACCTCGGTGCGAATTTCTCTGGATTGTTTCCTAATCGGCTTTTTTCATTCGTTTTTCGGTTTATAAGTTCTGTATAATAAACAATAATGTAATAACCAATGTAATAATAAATTTATAATTTCTGTAATAAATAATTATGCAATATTAAATGTAATAAAATTAATAATAAATTTAATAATTATGTAAGAAAAATATAATAGAATCTGTATGTTTAGAACAGGAAGATAGTTTTAAATTTGCGCGAATGTACTTAATGAAAATGCCCTTCCGGTGTCGGGAGAATGGGATCTAACCTAGGTGCGAATTTCTTAATGGTCGGTCCCTGGACTGTTTTTCCCTCTTGTTTTGGTTCATTCGTGTTTCTGTATCCACCCGAGGAGGATGCCAGTGGGCGTCGAAACTGTCGTGGAAATAAACTCTGTCTATTAGAGTGGGTTTTTATTTTGAACATTACCTCTTATCTTCATCTGTATAAACTTGTTTCTCTTTTCAAGGGATCACCTGTAAATATCTCTGATGATTCGTGTTCAAGCAGCTCCTTATGAAGGAATTGCATATCAAATTTTACGTCGTTATGGGCAAAAATATAGACAGGCACTTTTTTTTACTTGTCCGCTAACTTAACAATATTGGACACAAAGAGTTTCACTGGGGTGTCGTGTGCACTCGCTTTGAAAACGTTTGTTCCTTTACCACATTTGCGACATTCATCACACTCGATGTTCATGCACTCGTCACAGATAGTCTGGCTTACAAGTAAATGTGGGATAACCTCTTTAGTTTCTGAGTCTGTGTGTGTCTCTATATCGTAGTATAAAGTTATATAGTTTTATTTTTAGGATTAGCATCTTTTATATAACATACATGCTTTACTCTATCTGCTTTATATTTCTCATGGCATGGAGAACAGTGAATTTCATCACATTTATGTGGGAATTTTCCCCAACTGTCCATCATATGAAACATGCCGCATTCGCAGACCTTTATTTTCCTGCACGTACCATTTGATTTATGGAATTCAAAACAGTTATTATTGTAAAATGTGCGTCTACACACACTGCAGTTCCTATTCTCATCCTCAACTACACGACTCTCACATTTGGAGCTTTTACACTGCTAGCATACCATGTGGTAATCCTTACAATGTTTCACTATATCATCAACAAACTAGAGACAACCCTCACACAAATCGTGATGCCTTCCATATTTTTTACTTTTATAACTCGCGTAAAGAGCCCTTATATTGCGGATGGGGAGATACGTTGTCCCTGACAGCCCTGCTTTTAAATACATAAACAGTCCTACGACGATCATCCATTCCAAATAGAACTATACAAACATTTATTTTCTGCTCTACCCTTCTCAACTCTTCAGGCCCCATATCACAGTCAAACCCGAGCATGCAGTCTGCGGCCAGTTTTCTTGCACGCTGCACAACCGTCGGCAACCAGATATTATATGCAGACGTATTTAGTACAATAAACATATGAGCCAAGACTATTGCTATAAAGCCGCAACCGCGATCGAGGTTTGTGTGGTTTCTAAATATTTGATAACTGCCAAAGTTAAGAGTATAAAGTGTGGCCGTATGTCCTGCTGCATGAAAAACGTGGTCTATATCTATCATGAAGTTGTCCATGCTAAACTCGGTGCTGCTTTGAGTGGCATGCATTATACGGGCCAAACTGTAATCCACATCTACAGCAGCCAGATGCCTGTAGGGTATTACTACCCAAAAATCGTCTCTATCTCCATCATCTGACCCGAACCCGAGGGACAGTCGCGTCCTGACTTCACGTCCCTCACTGCTCTGAAGGGCAAACTCCACAATACGATCAACTACACGCCACAGTCCGTGTTGAACACCGTTGCTATACATGGCTCGCGGGTCGACTCTGACTCCGTACCGGTTTCTAGTCAGGGCTGGGGTGGGGATGGCGGTGCGCAACAGCTCGAATATTATGCTACTGTCTACAGGATGAGATGTTGCTGTGGAGGGCATGGGTGTTATTGAATAGGAATAAGGGGGCACAGTTTTATTTGTAGAAGGAACTAATCTAGGGGTTGTTTCGTAAGACGTAGAGGGCTGGGGCTCTATTACTGAGAGTCTAACGGTCGACGCATTCGGGGGGGCGGTTTACGTGCTTTACGGCTGACGTGGAAGGTGCTTCAGCAATGTCGTCATGCATCCGCTTCTTCCTCGAATTGTCAAATGAGGGTGCTACAGTTGTCGCTGCTAAAGGTTCCGGAACTCTAGCGGTGGTATTGGTGCAGGCTGTAACCTCAACAACAATTACAGTCACTGGCATCATCAACCTCATCTACAATATCTATGATGGGGACGTGTTGCTGGCACAGTACCTCATCCTCGTCATCATTCACGGTACCGGGGAAGAAAAAAAAAAAGACTGTAGAATATAAGAAAAATTTTATTATATTTTGTAAATGTTCCACTTAATGAGTGTGACGTGTTAGAGATGGATTCTGTAGAAAAATTCATGTTCACGAGCCCTTCTACATGCATTATATCTGGCCCTGAAGACTGTGGCAAAAGAGTGTTTATGTTTGGAATCATTAAATATAAAGGGGAACTGTTCTAAAATTTGGTGCATAAAGTCATATGGTGCTATTGGACATACCAGTCCGTATTCAACGAGTACCAAGTTCATATGTTGTTCCACAAAAGTGTTTATGATGTTAGTTCAATAAAGGTTAATGAGCACACGGTCATTGTGATTGACGATCTCATGCTAGAAATGGATAAAACGCTTGCCAAGACATTTACAGTGTTCTCACACCATCTTAGCATGAGCGTATGTTTCATCAATCAGAATCTCTTTTTCAAAAATAGATATATGCGCGATGTATCGCTAATACACAATATCTAGTCTTATTCGCACAACATACAGATGTGATACAAATTGGCGTACTAGCTAATTAGATGTTCCCGAATCAGCGTAAGGAGTTTTTGGAAGTTTAAAAAGAAGCTACAAGCCAACGTTACGGATATTTGATTTGTGGCCTTCACCCGCAAAACACGTTTAGGGTGTTTCTAAGAACGAAAATATTCCCAAATGAGGCTGAAATAGTGCATATCCCAGAATGACAAAGAGGTTAAAGAAATACCGTGAATTAATAAAAATCTATCACCAGCTGCCCCGGACTCTCCAACAGCTGTTTGTTAAAAAAATTGACTCCGACTTTTTAAAATGATTCTGTGAAATCTGTCTTAACGTTATAAAATGCAATGCACCAATGAAACCCCTTCAGAAGTCTCGCCTCGTCGTAACAACAACATAGTACATGCACTCGCTCGGAAAAGTCAAACTCTGGTGAAGAAAAAGATAATTATTTTACAAAGAGGGGGTTCATTCCTGCCCATCTTATTTTCAGTTTTAGGGCCTTTACTGACTAGCTTAATATAATGAAGAGTCCAGATATCGTTCTAGAACCCCGTAAAAGCAGACTTAAAAAATGGTAAACGAATTGGTAGACCTTTTAAACAGTGAAAAATCTCCTGATGAGAAATGAATCATACCAAGAAGCTCTGCATAAATTTCTTCATGAATACAAAAATTATAAGAAGCCGGCCGTGGCGGCGTTGCGGCATATATAGGACCTGCGGGCGAGGCTGAGACGAACAGTCAAAGAACAAAGGAGCGAGCCCACAACACCTCCACCATGTATTAAAAAATAGTTTCCCACATACATTGAGGAATAAAGGAGTAAGTCTTTATAATCTATTGATTGAGGATCCCTTTATACCAGGGGTCACCAACCTTTTTTCTGTTCACCGCCCACTTTTACGATTTTTTGAAAATTAATAAAGCTTATCGCCCACCTTAGATCACAAATAATAAATCAACATAATCGATAAAATAAATAACGAAATAAATGTTTAATTATCTTTAATGTGAGCCTACTAGTGGGCGCTACCTCCCAGGTTGGTGAACCCTGCTTTATACAATGGTCCGATACAGGTGAGGTTGTTGTTGAAGGGTCAAAGATACAGGGTTCGAATATCATTGATATCGTACAAGATTTGGTGAGAAAGTGGGATAGGCTCTCATCAGCAGGATGGGAGCATATTAAAGCCAGACTACAGCAAATAAACGTCCCAAAAACATTGGTTGGTAATCTGAACAAATTAAAAGACTTGGGACAAGCATTGCATCTACCACATCTGAACACGCCTTCGCCCACAGCAGTAACATTTCTGAAGAAGAAGAAGAAGAGACAAAGCAGCAACTCACAACCCTACCCGCGCGCCTGTAAAATACGCAAATGGCTAAAATATTAAGAAAAAGTTATTATGACATTTCTAATCCAGGTTCCTACGGGGGTGTTAATAGACTGCACAGAGGCGTTTATAATGAGGGAATAGAGAAAAAAGATGTCGAGAAGTTTTTGCAGGAGCAGGATGCTTATACACTTCATAAGCCGGTGAAGAGAAAATTTAAAACGGCCAAGACATCAGCAGCCTCGGTTGATTCTATTTGGCAGGCGGCTTTAACAGACATTCAGAGATATTCAGTGTATAATGGAGCCTACCGCTACATACTGTTTATTATAGATGTATTCTCTAGATATTTGTGGCTAATTCCACTGAAAAATAAATCGCCTGAAACAGTTGCTAAAGACACCAAAGCGTTGATGTTGAAAGAAAACAGTATTCCTGGCTATTTTTGTAAGGACATGGGAAAGAATTTATAGGCCGAGATTTTCAGAACATGTTCGCAGAGTTTAATATCAGTTATTACCCTAGCAATTCTATACATAAGGCATCTTTAGCTGAAAGAGTTCAGCGCGCCATAAAGGAGCACATGCATCGCTATTTCACACATAAAAACACATACAGATATACAGACATTCTGGATTCGCCGGCCTCTTCCTACAACCGTTCACACCACCGAGTGAATGGTACAACACCCAGCGAGGTGAGAAAAGATATTCGTAGAGCGCCACCACGCTCTGTGCGTTTCAAGATCATTGATTGTGTAAGGCTGTCGCGTTTGGGGAATAAACGCAAGGTTGGACAAGTAAGACTTTTAAAGTTAGGGCTATGAGACCTAAAAACGAGGTGATGCTGTATTACATTGATGATTTGAATGGGGTACAAATTGCAAGGGGCTTTTATGACGAGGAGCTGCAGAAAGTGAAATTTAATTTAGGATAAAAAGTGTTTAAAATGAAAAAAATTTAGGAAGCAAAGGTTCAGGAAAGAGAAAAATGTAGCTGGTAAAATGGCTAGGGTACCCAGAAAGCTTCAACACCTATATAAAAGCTGATGCAATAATGAAGCTTAAATAGTGTAATACATGGCACCTAACCACTTCTACGTCAAACTCACTTCCTCTTCTCTGTCTATACATCTTAACAATACCCTGGCCAACTTTATAACATAACTCCAGGGGCCCATTGAATTAGGTTGAGAATTATATAAGGTTGGAATATGCGAATTTCAATTGGCCACCAAGTTTTTAAGTATTTACAAGAAAGAACCCGTTTTTATGGTTCTTAGAAACCGTAATGAGTGTGAAAAGGCCGGAGTAACTCGGGACGATACCAGTAGTATGGGCTAAAAATAGGAGAGTGCAATACAATTGCAAATGTTGATCAATGTTGCAAGAGTGCCAACCCCCACCCTCTACCCCTTTGTTGCAAGGCACCCATAGTGCCAACCCCCTCCACCTTTGTTATAAGGCACCCCACAGTGCCAACCCCCCTTCCCCCTTCTTGCAAGGCACCCCCTAAAGGGGGAGGGGGTTGCTGCAAGAGCAACAAGGGGTTATGCAACTTGGAGGCGGAGTTATCCCCCAAGTTGCAATGAACTCCCGCTGAGGGAGACCTCTTAGGGGGAGAAGGTGGGATGGCCTCAACCCCCAAAGGGGTATACCTAACCTACGACAGAGCGGCCGTTGTCTTATAGGGCCCCTAATCAGCCAGTCGGCTTAATCAGACAGTGCCTCCAGGCATCATCAGCCAGTTGGCAGTGTATATACTTCGTTTAGCACGTACACACCCGTCTGTACGCCCATAAAATATTACGATTATATGCGTCGGGCTCCGGCGACCGCGTTAAACTGTAGTTCTAAGGTGGAGTGTAGGCGGGTTTGAGACCCGGTGGCGGCGCGTCCTTCCGCGGTTGGTAGCCAGGGTGACCTAATGATCCGTGTTAAACCGTAGGTCTAAGGTGGAGTGTAAACATCCTTCCACGGTTTGTAGGGGCAACCAGGAGATCCCGTTAAACTGTATTGCAACACTCAATCATGTTGTTTATCTGTTTGTTTATTTCCCTCTCTCTCTCTCTCATATATATATATACAGGGCGTCCCAAAAAAATGTATACACACTTTAACAGCTGATAGCTCAATTGATGTTTCTTTCTTTCCAAGTTAAACCCATTAGAATTAATAATGGCAGTCAGACTAAGCTTTGAACAAAGGAAATTCATTCTAAAATGCTACTGGAAGTGTGAAAACGCAGTTGAAGTGCAAAGACAGTTTAGGAGGGAGTTTCAAACAGATCCACCAACGCGACTTACCATCACTCGAATTAGAGATAAGTTTGAAGCCGATGGAACTGTTCAGAATGTCCACAAGAAGCGTTCCGGAAGACCACGGACATCGACAAGCCCCACAAAGCAAGAAAGAGTACTGGAAACGTATCACCAAAGTCCAAGAAAATCTGTGCGGCAAGCGAGTCGTGAGGTAGGAATTTCAGAATCGTCTGTCCAACGCATTTTGAAGCGCTGTCAATGGAAAAGTTACATTCCAAGATTAGTCCATGCTATTAATGAAGATGATCCGGACCGAAGAGTGGAGTATTGCGAGTGGTACTTGGCACGATGTGGATGTGGATTGGACGAAGGGGTTTCGTAGAATACCCTCCGCGTTCACCAGACCTCACACCACTAGACTTTTTTTATGGGGATACTTAAAAGACAAGTCTACGCTCTAAAACCTGCAACAGTCGCTGAATTGAGAGCAGCCATTGAACGAGAATGCACACAAATACCAAACGAAATGTTTTGTGATGTTTGCGATTCCATTGCTTCGCGTTATCAGCAGTGCCTGGACCAGAACGGACGTCAGTTTGAAAACAGGCGTTGACAAAACAATTAAATAATGTCTGTAGATTCTATTACATTTTGAAAATGAAATGTATTTTAATAAACACTGCCTTTATAATTATTTAAAGTGTGTATGCATTTTTTTGGGACGCCCTGTATATATATATATATATATATATATATATATATATATATATATATATATATATATATATATATATTTCCCCGCCTAAAAGTAGGTCTGAGGTGGAGTGTAAAGCTTGACCTTCGCCAGAATGACAATTCGGGCGGAAAGCAAAGGCGAGCCTATATATGTACAATTCCGGAAAAAAGTTCATCTAAAAATTCGTGTAAACATCTTTCCACGGTTGGTAGGGGTACCCAGAGCGCCCTAGCAGGGATCTCTCTCGCGCGCTCTCTTTTATATATATATATATATATATATATATATATATATATATCCCCGTTTAAAAGTAGGTCTAAGGTGGAGTGTAAAGATTGACATTCATCAGAATGAACAATTCGGACACAAATGAATAAATAGAAAGGGAATATGATAAAGGAAGGAAATGAAGAAAGGTGAAAGCGATATAAGCAAACACCTTCCTAAACATCTAATTAAACGATGTAATTAGCTGAACAATAGAAGGACATAAATTTATTGAAAATAATATATATATATATATATATAATTATATTAAACATCGTTCTGAAAATTGTGGAGTTATATATATATATATATATATATATATATATATATATATATATATATATATATATATATATATATATATATATATATATATTATTAAACATCGTTCTGAAAATTGTGGAGTTTGGCGGAAGCGATAGATAATATCAATTTAAAAATCCAATAAATAAACTTTCCGCAGGAGTTTATTTGGAGATCATAAAGATTAAAACTTCAGCAGCAATTGACTCGCATTTTAGTGGCTCTCTGAAACATATGCGAAATGTACCAAATATATCTCTGCTAATCATAGTTTTCTTGTCTTTCTACCACAAAAAAAAAAATTAATTACGGGCTATAAACACCCTATCACTTCCATTCTGAACTTTTCTCATATATATATATATATATATATATATTATATATATATATATATATATATATCAGGTCATCCCATAAGTAATGTCGTTTTTTAGATCGGAATTTGAAGGACAAAAAAAGCTCAACTGAAACTTTTTAATCTAGTATATATTTTCCATCGGTATCAATGACACTCTGCCAACGTCCTACAAGCTTTTCAATGCCATTTTTATAAAATTCAGGCGGTTTTGAGGCAAAAAACGTAAAAAGACTGGTGTGCAGGTCATCTAAAGAAGTATACTGTTTCTCGTCAAGATAGTTTTGCAGACTCCTGAAGAGATGATAATCTGAAGGCGCAAGGTCTGGAGAATATGGAGGATGTGGAAGGTTTTCCCACTCAAGCTCCTCAATTTTTGCAGAAGTGATCCGAGCGGTATGAGGACGTGCGTTGTCATGGTGGAACACGATTCCTTTCCGATTAACCAAAGAAGGTCTCTTTTCTTTTAGTGCAGTGTTCAATCGATCCAGTTGTTGACAGTGGACTTGAGCGGTGATTGTTTGGTTGTGGGGTAAGGTTTCAAAGTGTATTACACCTTTATCCAACCAAACACTAAGCAACACCTTCCGAGGGTGAAGATTTGGTTTTGGCTGTGGTGTCGCTGGTTCTCCAGCACAAACCCACTGTCGACGGCGCTTAACATTCTGGTACAGTATCCACTTTTCATCACCAGTCACTAAACGGTGCAAAAACGGATCTTGGAGTTCACGGGAATGAAGAACTGTGCTAATGTTTACCCGCACCCTCAGATTGTCGACCGACAATTCATGTGGCACCCGTTTTCCTGACTTAGGCACCTTCCCGAGATGTTGCAAATGTCGATGGATGGTGGACGGGGATGAATTGAGTTTCTGGGCCAATTCTTCGACAGTTGTTGAACAGTCTTCTTCAAGTGCAGCTAACAGCAGGTCATCATCAAACTCAGCAGGGCGTCCAGAGCGTGCTGCATCTGTCAAACAGCAGTCTCCATTCCTAAACTTTTGAAACCATCTTTGACATTTCCTCACATACAGAATATCGTTGCCATAAATGTCCTGAATGTTTCGCGTTGCTTCAGTAGCACTATTCCCTTTTTTGAACTCGTAAAGCATTATATGCCTGATATGCTCGTTTGATACCGCCATGTTTATGAGGGGTTCACATAAAGCAAAACACACGTCTTCACTGGTCACGGTCTGTAAAGTATGTAGCGAAACACGATAGATCTCTTAGATATAACCTTCGGAAAATTTATGCTTAAACCGACTAGGACTAGTTTAAACTTAATCTATCGTAAAAAACGACATTAGTTATGGGATGACCTGGTATATATATATATATATATATATATATATACACACACATGTTGTTTATCATTAAATTATACAGACAGCGTCGCAGCGTCGGGTCAATCTTATTTCCATTCTCTCGAGATCTTAACTTTGGGCTAATCAACCGCGACCAGCACGCAGCTGTTATTTTCAAATATATGTATTGTATCGTGGAAATTTTACAGCGGCTTTCTTCATGGGTAATTAACAATCTTCCACTTTTATGTTTCAGGCATCATAAAACGTTTCACATTCCAACCTCATCTCCCTCGCTCTCTCTCTCTCTCGGTCGAATACAAATCAAAAACCAAAGCGTTTCTCGTTTCTCCACGAATGGGGATATCTAACACGCCCCAGATTTCACGGGGCAGCCAATCACAGCCATGTGAATCGTTTTTGCGTTAGTGTTTTTGAAATACCAGCCATGAGCCAGCTGTACGACTCCCCCGATCTGTTTGAAGCTCAAGATTTTTATGCTCACGCCTAACTTTCAGAGTTGTAGATCGGGAGGAACTTTTATCTACCCAGATTGTTACGGAAAATTGTGACGAAATGCAAGAACCGTTCAATGAAGACGCTATTAAAATGTAAGTAACTATATTTTGCAGCTCATTCAGTGTTAACTTATAAGTGCCTAACCTAGCTTTATTCTGAGTTTTCCTACAAAGAAAAATTAATCCCAGGACTCTTTCTCGTTTATAATAATATAACCTAACTTGGACATAATATATATATATATATCGGCCAGGACTCTTTCTCGTTTATAACAATATAACCTAACCGTAAAAGGCCGCAATAAACGCGTTTTGAAAAATATTTTTAATTCTGTTTCCTTCGGGTCATTTCGACATATATATATATTTATATTAGAGCGGTTCACAAGCACAGGGAACATTTAGCATCTGAGATTTCACTTTTGGGTCATTGTTGCTTTTGTTCCTACACTTAGTGTAAATAACTGTGTGAAGTATGGTTGGTCTAGGGTGTCGTTAAGAGGTCGCTCAATCATGCATGACATGTCTCACTAATGACTGATTACTATAGTATGACTAAATTTGGCTTCTTCTTTTGTAGGAATGTGTAGAAATGCCGCCGAACAATCAAAAACACGGTCTAGCAGTGAGGTGTGGTTACTAGGGAAGGCGGAGAAGTTAACTAGGGCAGGACTCCCTACCAAGCTTCAAGTCCTCCGAAAATTCATGTTCCATCATCTGAAGGAGAGGAAGACAGAATATAACAGTGCAGTGATGACCATTGAGGCTTTGATCCCGTTTTGGACAAAAGCAAACGTTCCAATGACGGATATCCTGAAACTGTACGAGCTATACAAGGGGCTGAAGAAGAACCGCACAAAGAATTTCCCATCTTACAGAATGAAGGACATATTTCGCGGAGACCTTGACGATGTGTTCGATCTTTCACGTCATGACGCCCTCGAAACCATGATGAATGAGGAGGACAAGAACTTCCTTGTCGCTCAGCTCGATAATCCCACTTCCTCCAGCTTTGCCCGATTGACAAGAAAATGGCTGACCAACAAACGAGGAAGAGGATTCGGTGTGAGGCGGAGATGAACCGAGAGGAGAAGGCCAAGCGCGAGACGGATGCGAGATGGTCCCAGGGAGAACTGGAGGCTTCTAGTTCAAGCACATCTGAATCATCAGATTCAGATACTGTTGTTTTTAAGGAATCAGCACGAAAACGTTCCACTCCTAAGCGATTGAAGTCTGTGATCACGCTTGACATTTCCTTAGCCTTGGATCGCCACAACATCAGTGACAGGAAAGGAATGGCAGTGGTCGCAGCAACTATTAAATCGCTGGGGCACAACTTGGACGAAGTGTCAATCTCACGCAGCACCATTCGTCGCGTGAGACAATGTACACGTGAAGCGGTGTGCCGCGAAGATCAGGCCACTTTCAAGACCCATGAGCCCCTTCTCTTGCACTTGGATAGTAAGCTGCTTACAGATATCTCCCATGGGTTAGAGGTGGTGGACCGTGTGGCTGTGCTTGTAACCGGTAACGGGGAAGAGAAACTCCTTGGAGTTCCAATGGTAGCTGCTGCGACTGGAGCATCTCAGGCTCAGGCGTGCCTGAAGCTTGTGGACGACTGGTCTTTGAGGGGCAACGTTCGAGGTCTTGTTTTTGATACAACTGCGTCCAACAAGGGACTTCATGCTGGAGCTTGTACTCTCATTGAAAAGAAGTTGGGTATTGATCTGGTGTGGATCGCTTGCCGACACCACGTGGTAGAAGTCGTCCTTGCTGCGGCCTTCGGTGCTTGTTTCGGAACATCCAGTGGACCTAAAATTGGCCTATTCAAGCGCTTCAAGCAGCACTGGGTTTTCACTGATCGCAACAAGTTCGAGAGTGCATCCGACAGCCTGTTCATTGAAACAGCAGAGCAGAGGAAGGAAATGGTCTCCTACTACAAGGAGGCTGTCAAGAAGAAGAGCCAGCGGAACGACTATGAAGAACTGATGCTTCTCTGCCTCCTTTCTTGGGAGGGAAGCTTGACGGTCCTGTGAGAATTCGAAGCCCTGGAGCCATGCACCATGCGCGATGGATGGCCAAGGCCATTTACACGCTCAAGGTGTTCCTATTCAGAGATCAATTCACCTTGCTTCAGACCGAGAAACGGAACATCGAGGAACTAAGCCTGTTTATCACGCTCCTTTACGGCCGCTACTGGAACGAGGCCAGTGTTGCATACGTGGCTCCATTGAATGACCTCACTTTCTTGCGCCAGCTGAAAGCTCACCCAGGAAAGACGAACGACGCAGCATTTGCCGCGATGAAGCGCCATTTGTGGTTCATTTCTGAACACTTAATCCCCTTGGCACTCTTTGATCCTCGAGTTCACGCGTCCACGAAGGAGAGGATTGCTCACAACATCGTAGCTGTTCCGAAAAAGAAAAGGACTCAAGCGCGTGGACAGAAAAACGTTCTCCTCGAGCAATCCCTTGAAATTCTATGCCACCAAACGTTCAGCAATCTTCTTCAACCTCGTCATGCAGCACGGAAGTGAACAGGCGCAATCATTCCTGTCCAAGACACCAAATGATTGGAACACAGATCCAGCTTACCAAGGAATGAAGGAACGTGTAGAGAAGATGGCAGTGGTTAACGATTGCACAGAAAGAGGAGTTGCGCTCATTAAAGCTTTCAACAGCACAATCACGAAGGATGAAGCGCAAAAGCAGTACCTTCTCCGCGCAGTCGCTCAGCACCGCAAGGAATTCAAAGAGCCGACTAAAACTGGTCTCAAGAAGACCTAAAGATCTTCAACTGTGTGCATTATTTGTTCCGCTGTTATAATTTCATAATATATTATATATATATATATGTATATATATATATATATATATATATATATATATATATATATATATATATATATATATATATATCATTTAACTGCATTGTCAAGTCATTATTCAAATTGTTTCATTTTGAGCGAGTGCATAAAAAGGTCCTAGAGCAAAGATAATTGGCACGTTTATTCTTGTGGGGAATAGAATAAGGGCAGATGCGACCGAATTTAAAATTCCAAAAAACGCTGTTGTGGACTACCCTAATATATATATATATGAAAATTATTTCACGAAAGTAACACGTGAAAAATATTTATGATGAATAAAACCACGAAGGAAAGGAAACACAAAAAGGTGCTCAAGCGCTTTCGTCTAATGACCTCCTCAGGAACACTGAAGTACAAAAAGTTTACGGCCTATATATAGGTTACAGAAAGAAAAAATAAATAAATAAATAAATAACATACATATACACAAACATATATATATATATATATATACATACATATCTACACACACACATATATATATATATATATATATATATATATATATATATATATGCAATAAACAGAGAAGTAAAAATAAAAATT